>CM037851.1:187877188-187982778 GCA_021234595.1 Delia radicum | reverse complement strand
ATACTTATGAATTAATACTCGTTTATAAATAAACGTAAATGCAAGCTTAAATTAATTTTGCACTTTTATACATACACAGACAGAGTATGTTTATTATTTGCATGTCACAACATTTTGTTTATCTACTTGCAACAGGTGTTGAAACATGATGAAACAATGCTAATTATTCTTTGAAATCTTTGATGACCTTCTCCCGATGTTTTTAGCCGACATTGCATTTTTTTTTTGTTTCTGTTGAAGCTGTTTGTACGGCACATGTATACTAGGGCGTCCCTTAAAAAATTATTTCTCATTACACCCCCCAGTTTTATTTAAATTGGTTACAAATGGAAGAAATAGATTTTTTTTTGTGGAAATCGGTAATCCATGCTGAATTTTATCTGAAAATGTTCAATTTTTGTTTTTAAAAAAGTGTATTGTTATTTATAATCCCAGCGAGTACATTAACCACTTTAGCCTGGACTCCAAATCGCCTCCAAATTTAATAAAAAAAAGTGTTTTATTAAACGAATTTAAAGATTTTTTAAAATGTCAAATTTACAGAAGTCGATTGCTTTTTTTTAGCATATTAGTTGTAATTTAAGAAGAAGAAAAAAATAAATCGAAAACTTATAATTCGTGTTTGTGTGTGAAACGAATCCTTTCCGGGACATTTAGTAAAAATTTATTTTATTGTCAAAAATTTCACAAAATTTTTATTTTTTTATCAAAGTTTGCATAGTTTTCCGAAAAATATCAAATTAATTTGACTAAACTGTAATTATCTTTACTTTTATTCGAAAAAAAGTTTTAATCCTTAGTGGGCTGGAAAAAAAAGACCCATAAAATGTATTTATATTACGACGGTGTAAAGCTTTTGAATTGATATAGAAAAATTCCTCTTATTACAAATAATTACGTTATGCAACTTTATCCATGGAGGGTTAATGTTTTTACTTTTGATTTAGGACCATTTATCACTTATCCAAATTTAATCAAAATCTAATAGACGTTATTCTGTAAATATTCAGAACGACCTTCTTTGGTCAAATGTATAAACATCAACCCTATATGGATCGGGTTGCATAAAATAATTATTATGCCAACTTTGTTGAAAACATTAAAATTTTGTTGAATTGTTAACAAAATAATCAATTTTAATAAAATTTCCTTCACACACAAACACGAATTATAATTTTTTAAAGTTATTTTTTTTTCTTATATTACAACTATTATATTATAAAAATAGCAATCAACATCTCCAAATTAGGCACACTCTAAAAAATGAATGTAAATTTACTACTATAAAACGAGCAATTTCGGTAAATTAAAACACAAAATGAGTAAAACTTTTTTGTGCACATTAGTTTTCTAAACACAGAAAATGTTCCAAATAAATGCTCTTTTTGCTTTGCGATGCTCTGTTTGCGAGGAAAACGCGATCTAGCCAATCAGGTCGAAATTTAGGACCGGTATTGGTGTATTGGGTTTGAGTTTTGAAACCCGGTGCAAACATTTTTACAGTAGCTCTTTTATTTTTTGAGTTTTGGACGGTTTTTATTTATGAGATTTTTTAAATGGGACATATTTCGAAAACTAATGGAGAAGGAGGAAAAATGTTTTCACCATTGTTCAAAACTCAATCGCATTACCCATATAACGATATTAAATTTCGATTTGATTAGATGAATTCGTAAATCATGTTTTTCTCGAAAACTAAGCGTCGCAACATCGCCTATGTTTCAAAAACTAACAGAGATAAATAAATGTACATCGACCACTTTTTTTAATTTTTGTGCTTTTTTATTCAATTATGGTGATTTTCTCGTTAAGCAATTATTCTCATTTTTGACGATATTTTTTATATTTTAAATTTTTGGCAATTTTTTAATTTTGGCAAATTTAAGTGATTTTTCTAAATTTTTGGAGATTTTTTCAATATCAGTGATTTTTTACATTTTTGGAGATTTTTCAATTTTGTAGATTGTTTTTAATTGTGGGAATTTTTTCCCTTTCAGCGAAATTTTTTAAATTTCAGCTTTTTTTTAAAATTGGCGATGTGTTTCATTTTCAGCGGTTTCGAAAATTCGCAAATTGTAAATCGATTGAGTAAAAAATCGATTTAAAGATTGAATTTAAAGCGACTGAATTCCCAATGATTGAATTCCCATTGATTGAATTCAATGCTTGATTAAATCGAACTAGCAAAATTTACTGAATTCCCCACTAGTGAAAAAATTAATTTTATTTAAAAAAATCCGATTTGATTTTTGAGGAATTCAATCAAAATTAAATTCAATTTTCGAAGCTCTGCATATGTACACTAGAGCGACTCACCAAAAAAATTGCTCGGTGTACCCTCCTTAAAATGAACCTTGGACTTTTCTAAGATGACATTTGAAATATTTCGGCTCCAGCTTTGACATCTCGTGAGCTGGACCATTTTGAAAATGGGTCTATTTTTGCATGTTTTTTTAATTTAAGAATCTGTTTTCTTACCAACATATGCAATATGGGTATCATAAGAAAGATTTTTTTTAAAGCGCGTCCAACTGTATATACCATTTGTCCAAGGACGATCATCCATGTCCTTTTATTTAAGGATATTCTTTAAAAAAAAAAACGGTTTTCGAATTTTTTGTTCAGAGTTGTTTGTAACAAAAATGCCAAATTAACATATTTTAATCTTTAGTCGATTTAATTAAATACGGGTCTCAGCTTTTTTTGAAATTCGTGGCTGTCAAATTTTTTCTTTTGCCAAGTACATCATATTTGTATGTAAATAATTTAGATTTTTGCAAATTAGATGAATTTTACACTGCGCTCTGGAATATATATAAATGCAATTTTGTGGTAACTCTAATATGATAGCGGATTTAGTTTCTAGATCATGTATGGATGAAAATCGGACGAAAGAAAGAAAAAAAAAATGATCCACGACTTTTTGGCGGCATATTCTTTTTTTACCACCCCATTGCATTTTTGTCAAAACGCGAACTAGCACGAATTTCAAAAAAAGCTGAGACCCGTATTTAATTAAATCGACTAAGTGTTAAAATATGTCAATTTGGCATTTTTATTACAAAAAACCCCGAACAAAAAATTCAAAAACCGTTTTTTTTTTTTACAGAATATCCTTAAAAAAAGGACATCGTTATTAGACAATGTTGGTAACAGATTCTTAAATTAACAAAACATGTAAAAATGGACCCTTTTTCAAAATGGTCCAGCTCACGAGAGGTGAAAGCTAGAGCCGAAATATTTTAGATGTCATCATAAAAATACCAATATTCATTTTGAGGGGGGTACACCTTGCACGAATTTCGCTTCCATACAACTTGAGTCGCTCTAATGTATATATGGTAACTGCTGGGTAACAGTTGTCTGTTTAAATATGTCTTGTTTAAATATGTTTTGTTTACAGAAACAAAAAAAATAATTTTATATAAAAAACTATTAAAAAGTGTAAAAAAAATCACAAAAAAAAAATTTACCTGAAACAGGGCTCGAACTCGGAACCTTTCGGCCACAAACTTTTGTCATCATAGTTTTGATAAAATAAATGCTTTACCAGTGGTTAGAATTTTGAGCCGTTGATAATTTCTGACTGGATAGCACTGGGAAAACACTTTCTAACAACGTTCACAGTGGGATATATCACAAAACTTTTCGAAATAATTCGGCCATTTCTTACTTAGTAGTCCGAATGCAATGAAATTTTTAAGAGACATAAGTGACGTAATATCGAGCTTTGGTTTTGTTTTTGACTTATCGACTCTATAGCAATCTTTTTGCTAAATTTCTGTGTAATTGAAGTGATTGCAGCGTACATAATAAAAATTTGGAAAACAATTTGGATCAACCGGCAAGTGCTTACCCGTACCATGCCAATGTCAAAGAGAAAAATCATATACAAACATGTTATCAAAAAAATATTCTTGATGCTTTTTTTCTTTGTTTTTCTTTTAATGCCAGATTATGGCATAATTTTTTGACATTAACCCTAATAAAAAGTTAATTTTAAATGTTTAACTCATGTTATAATTTAAATTTTAGCTACAAGGTATCGATAGGTTTTCATTATTTATTTAATTTTTTTTTTTTTGCTGTTAAAAGCTTTATATGTGTTGTATATTGGTTGGCTATATATTTATTCAATTTAATCCCAATTAATGCATTTTTCATTTAGTAATTGTGTTTGCAACTTATGTCCGTATGAGAAAGAGTATATTAAACCATCATTAATTTACCTGTGTATACATGACTTGCATATTTTCTGTAGTTAACTGAATTTATTCACATCTGCGAGTATGCTAATTAACAGGGCAGCGACTTTCATGCAAATGCATTTTTGTAGTCAATTGCCGAAAGTCAATTTTGACAAAATACTTCATTCGATTCAATGAATCTGAAACAAAATGGCATCGATTTGTTGTTGCTTATTTTGTCATAAATGCGTATTTTGTATTTTATGGCATATTTCCATTAACTAAGTGTTACCTTTTGATTAAAGTAAAGCTAAAGGAAGAATTTGTAAATTAGCACATACTTAAATAAGGAGCATTCTGTTTATATCTTCTTAAGCCTTTATATTTTATTTCAATTTAAAAAAAAAGCCCTCGAGTAAAAAATATGCACTAACGTGCACATTTTTAATGCATATTTTTATATTTTTAGTGCATATTTTTCGTGCACATTTCCCTTTAAATGCATATTTTTAGTGCATAGTTTGCATTTTTGCTGAATATTTTAAGCACATGTTTTCGATTTTTTAGTGCATGAAAATCACTGCCCTGCTAATTAAAAATAAACTGTCATTTTTATATAATAACTTAATCCGCTTGGTAATGTGTAAATACTATAAATTATACATAAATAATATTGTTAATAAAAAAAGTTGTGTTGATGTACATTAGAGCGACATTTTTTTATGAAGAAAATATTTTTTTTAAAAATTTTAAATTATTATTCAGATACATACTTTAAAATTTAATTCTTTTTTCTTTTCTCAAATATTAAATGAATTTAAAATCAACTAACCATAAGCATATGTTATTCAAATCAAATTCTTGCACTGAAGAAAGTCTGTAAAGTCAGCAACAACAATTGTTTGATGATATTAGCAATTTTTCTGCAAGTATTCTCTCAAAAAAAAAAAATATGCTGACTTTACTGACTTTTTTTTGATTGTATAATAAGTATTTACTCAAATCGTATTTAAAAACTTTTCTAATCTATATCTTTATAAAATTACAATATTGGAAAAATTCAAAACTAAATTGCAATTTATGATTTGAAATTAAGAAAATTAAGGTATCCTATTATACATAGTCTGCATTAAGTATATTTTTTGTACTAAAACTTTAGTTAAGACTAATTAACTTAGCCTATTGTTATTTCTGTTCAAATTACCAAACTCATTCAATAAGAAATAATACAACTCTTTACTTAAGTAATTACAAAGTAGGACTAAAGTAGGACTATACAGTTTATAAATAAATCTCGTTTTCATATCTAATATTCTTAATTTAATTAAAAAATTTTATTTCAAATGGATAATCAATTTGAGTTAAAAATTTTCTAATTTCAAATATATAAAATCATTTTTTTTTTCAAAAATTCACAATTTTTAATTTAAAAATTTGAATTTTCCCAAATTTAAAAGAAAATCTTTTTTTTTATAAATTTCAATTTTCGTTATGAAAAATTACAAGTTTACAGTCAGAAGACAAATGATTTTTTTAATTGAATTTTATTTTAATTTATATTTTAATTGTATGTTTATTTTTTTACATAATTTTATTATTTTCACTAATAAAAACAAAATTTTATAAAAAAAATTATAATAAGTACAGTTTTTTTTTATAATTTTTTATTTACTTTATTATTTGTTTTACCAATGCTTTGCCGACGTTTAAAAATTGTGATTTTGGTACTGACGAAGCACTCATTTCCAGTGCTTTGCCAACGTTTTAATAGGGAAACGGGTAAGCTCTGCCCGGTTTGGCAAAGCACTAATTTTATCATTAACAAAGAACTTTATTGGTTGTTATCACAATGATTTGCCAACGTTTTAAAAAAGAACGGAATAGCCCTGCCCGCTGTTATCATTTTGAGGTTGGCAAAGCACTTAAATCTTCAGAAATCCAACGCTCTGCCAACGCTCATATTTTTCTGGCTGGGTAGTATTTTGTGGCAAATTCGATAAAAAAAACGTGCCCTAGTTATGACTTGATATTATGCCCATCAGGATTTCGTCACAAATTCGGAACTTTAATCGAGGTATTCGCGTTTTTATGATTTTCGAAAAAAGATTTACTACAATTTTTAATTAAAAAAATAATCTTCTTCTATAATAACTTCAAATATATTGGACTCCCTAATAAACATTTGCAAAGTTGTATGCGCGGAAGCGTGTCTGTGTAGTTATCAATATCATATCATATATAATTAAATTACTTTATTTATGATCCCTTTGTTTTATTTCACAAATGCCAATATATATTATGCTAATTAACTAAATAAATAGATCACGAAAGTGAATAATGAAATCGATATAATGAGCGAAAAATATGTAAATTTTCCTATTGATGTTTTAATTAATAAATTAGCAGATTTCCATAAATAATTTATGAAAATATGATTGCAACGTAACAGATGAATTAAAATATATAATTATTCCGTTTTTTTCAACATACAACTTGTAAAGGTATAATGAACAATTTTTTGAAAACGCGTAATTTTGCGAAATGTGGTTTAAAAATCATTAATACGCGTACTGGGGTGGCAATGAAATGTATGTCGAATTTTCTTTTTTTTTAATCCCAACAGAACACAAGCGTATTTTTTTGATATTTATCCTTAAACTTACATGCTGATAATTTGAGTCAAACCGTATAATGTTAAGTCGTGTACTTTTAAGGTCAAAACTAAAAACTTTTTAAATTTAGTATAGTCCGTTATAATTAACTTTAAATATTACTGAGTCTTTTCAATCTATTTTCGACTTTACATCTGCCTCTTCTTCGCATCTTCAATACATTTTTCCTTTACTGTATCAATTCCAGTAGATTTTTATTCAACCAAGGAGTTATTTCGTTCTTTATTAACTTTGTTTCATTCTTCTCTATAGTAAAAGATTTAGCAGCGTCTGAGATATATGTTATTATTTGTGAAGAATTTCCTGATGGATTACCGATTTCTTAACACGATTGGAATATATTTTCGAGACTCTCTGAATTATTTCAACATATTCGGAATTATTAGCAAAAATTCTGATTGTACATGTTGCGATCGGTCAAACAACACGAAACAACACGTTACTTTACACATAGTCATGGGAACATATGTGCGGGCGTCTTTGGACCAGGCTTCCAGCGTGCTTTACCTATGGGAAAATATCCGTCCATTTTTCTGGCGGAGATTTGGGCCATCTGTGTCTGTGCAGGGGAATGCTTGCGAAGGGGAACACTATGATCTCGCATCTACATTCTTTCTGATAGTCAGGCTGCACTGAGAGCCTTAATGGCTTATAAGGTGTCGTCTGGGTTGGTCATGGAATGCATTCAGACTCTCAATAGGCTCGGTAGGGGCAACTCTCTAACCTTGGCGTGGATTCCTGGTCATGAGGGCAACGAGATGGCAGATTGCCTTGCCAACCGCGGGGCCCGAAGGCCCTTTACTGGTCTTGAACCATTCTGTGAAATACCTACGGGGTATGTTAGGGAAAGGCTCAGGGCATGTAGAGAGTCTGAATTCTCTGGTTACTGGTCTGAATTCTCTGGTTACATGGAGAGAGTCTGAATTCTCTGGTTACTGGGAAAACTCTCCTGGTCAGCGCCAGGCAAAGATATTGATCTCTTTTTCCAGTAGGGGGTCGAGGCGACTCTTGTCGCTTGAAAGGGGGGGGGGGGGGTTTGAGGACCCTGGCGTCGTACTTAACTGGACACTGTAATCTCAGATACCTTCTGCACAGGAAGGGTCAATCGGACACGGATATGTGTAGGTTTTGTGAGATGGTGTCTGAGACCTCGGAGCATGTTCTCTGCGAATGTCCCAGGCTTTGTGATAGGAGACTTAGGTTTCTAGGCGATCGCTTCATTTCGCCTTATGACATCGCGAACATTTTGCCTAATAGGATAACTGGCTTTATAGGTAGCTTGAATCTGTAGGTAACTTTAGGCAGCAAAAAAGACCTACATTGGTCGCGGTGCATAGTGCCTTCTGATCTAATCTAATCTACACATAGTCAATGCATGTACCAGATTCAAGACGCGTTATCAAAGTATGGTAATTTTTGTAATTAAAGCTTCATTATATATCACTCTAATCAAATGATAACGGGCATTGTAAAAAGTCAATATTTGAATCACAACCCACTATGCAGAGATGTAGACCACAACTGGTTAATAAACTTTCAACAAAAAATTTGGTAAAACAACAATTTTGCGATAAGTAAAACTACGTGAATTTTAAAAATTTACCATTAATATTGTAGCTTTCTAACGATATTGTTATTATTTCAATAAAATCTTTGCTTTCGCATATTTCAACCATGTATTCTCCATTGTTGAGTATAAAAATTGACGTTCACCCGTATCTATCTGATCTACAGCAATGTGAAACATTATATCCAAAAATGTTACAAACATTAGCTAAAAGAACCATGTCTCTTGAAGAACCATGTCTCCTGAACTGCTATAACGCTTGGTAGTTTTGGAAATTTTTAAATGATAATCTTAACAATGGAAAATTAAGTGTTTCATAATAAGGTTTAAAAGTATTAAATATAAAAAATGTTAATTATTCATAAATGAGTAAAAGAATAATCTAAAATGTGTATAAAAAAAAAAAAATATTTTTGTCATATTTAATTTATTAAGCTGGCGACATAAAAGGAGAATTGCATTCATCATCATCAGTATCGTCCCTTATAGCGGCTGTTTGAAGATTTTATCTATGTTTCTTTTGATTTGTTGTGGCTTCTAATAGTAAACCATCAACTTCCTTCTCACTACTTATCCATTTCGGTTTAGATATTGCGCTTCTCTTAAGATATACTTTTCCATTATAGGTGTTAACCGATAGATAACGTACATTTTTTAAGGCTTAAGTATATTTTAAAACATAAAGAGCTTCTTTATTCATCATTCTCAATCATTAATATAAACATCTTTTTTATGATCATTATCTGTTAATTTGGCTTTTGCTGATATAAGCGTATCTTTAGATTTTTTTAGAATGCAATTTTATTTTTGTTTAATTGATATTTATTTTTAATAATATATCCTAGCAAAAAAATAGCGCTTACCTAGAAACAGTTCTGGAAGGCATTATTGAATTACCGAGCGCTTCCGAAACAATTCCAGAAATCATGATTTTTGTTCGCGATGTCCCACTTGGTATGTCTCTTTTAAGCAGGTGAAAATCGCTTCTTTCATGTGCTTTAAGAAGCAATTAATGCATGCCTTCGCAGGCAATAAAAAGCGCTTTGTTTTTGTGTGTTGACAACAGTAATGCTTCATGGTATGCATTCTTTTCTGATTCATTGTAAGCATTATTCATCGCTTCAAAGATGGCATTTAGGGAAGCAGAACAGAATGCCTTCCGTAATTGCATTCTTGTATGCAAGGCTGTGAAGAGCTATTTTCGAAGCATACAAATGTAGTTACTGCTTACCAAAGCGAGGTTATATTTTGCTGCGATGCGTCCTCAATATCATCTTCGTTTAAAGTTACTCCAACATCTTTGGAAATATCAATCAATGTGTCAGCAGCTGTAGTATTTTCGTTGACATTTACTCCTCTAATTAGGAAATTGTTCTTCACACCATTCACCATTTAAAAGTTTAGCAGATTCTTTAAACATTTTAACATTAGTTTTCAAAATACGGTTTTCTTTTCGAACTTCATCAACTTTACTTTTTTTTAGTCTCAGACACCCCTCGTAGTATATCATCATATTGTTTCGACATAAATAAAATCTTTTCTTTTAGCTCAGACAGCTGATAGAGATTTTTTAACTGTTGTTTTGTTTTACCTAATTCTTCTTTAACACTTCATTACATATCAGACATGGGCGACTTCAATTACATTTCACAATCATTCACTAGTAATATTTTTGAATATCATACATAATTTCAGACCTAATCGCACACCTGTAGGCTTAAACGCTTCCTTAGAAAATTTGTAAAATGTTAAATACCAAACATGGGGATTAGTATCAACATCTGAGTATTTAATTACAGGGCAATTACTCAATTACACCCAATTACATGTAATTAGAGATAGAAAAGTAATTGGCCTGTAATTAAATACACAAATATTAGTATTATGTCCCATGTCTGGTATTCACAAAATTGTTGAAGCCAACAATTGTGAGCGTAGGTCTAAAGTTATTATTTATATAACAAATTTCACAAGTGAATGATTGTGAAATGTAATTGACGCCGCCCATGTCTGTTACAGATGCTGCAAAAAAAGTCTTCACCCTCATTGTTTACCAAATATATAAATTATTGTTTATTTAGGCTAGAAAATGTTACACGAAATGTTTTGGCGCACTTGTCACAAACAATTTCATTTACATTGACCAAATAAATTTAAATTTCAGAAAAACTGAATTTAAGTTAAGAATTTTCCTTTGGAATGTAAAAACATTAATTGGAGTTAAAAATTTCTATTTTCACTAAAATTTAAATTTATTTTCACAAAATTTCAATTGACAAGAAAATAAAAAAATATTTAACACGGTTTTAAAACTTTTTTATGAAATGAATTTTTATGAAACTCATCATCATATCTAAGAAAATTTATAAATACCATGAATAATTTATGACAAATGAATTATGATGCGGCTTCATTAATATGATGAAACTTTTTTTGCCTGAGTTAGAAATTATTACTTACTGTAATATATGTGCCACATACCTGTAATGAAATTAAAAAAACACGCATTTTTTTTATGTTTTTCTATAAAATATAAATAATAGTAACTAACATTTTAAAAAAAATTGATCCAAAAAAATGTGTATACAAAATTAAAATGGGTTCACATGAAGTATTTCTAAAATATTTTTTTTTTTATAATTTTGAGACTCTTTTGTCAACAACGAAAGTCTCCCTTAATGTTTGAAAACTTTTTTATAATTTGGTATTATTGTTCTTGTCGTATGTTTGCGAACTTAAAAATCCTTTCCTTTGATATCTAATTTGATTACACTAGGCAACATGAAAAATAAAACAATAGCACCGACGATTGATCAAAATAACTGCTTTGATTTTCCTCTAAGCTTATGCAAATTTTTTTTGATTCTTTGACAAATGGAATTATAAATTGTGAAAAAATATGAAAATATAGTTAAAACCGAGAAAAAAACACTTACTTATTTGTTAAGGCTGCATATTTACTAAACAAATTTGGAACATAAATGATGCTGAAGTTCTTATCAGTATTTAAGAGAAAATATCTTATTTTAAAAATTTTTTTGTTAAAACTTTGTATATTATAATAAAACTCGATATTATAATAAAACTCGATACAAAAACAGCGTGCCCGAAATATTTGGGATTAATTATCGGTACTCTTTTTTAATTTGTTTCGGTACTTCGATTTTAGTGGTCAATTTTGTAGCGCTGTGTAATTACTTCTTAAAAGAAAATTTAAACAAGAGCAAAATTATTGTCGGTCTCAACCATGGAATACCCCAAACCATACTATGATTTGGTCCGATCATTTTAAAATGTTAAGGCATGATTCATAAAAATATGTTACATTAACAACCCTTTAAACGGGATATCAATTCGCATGTTTTTGTTTTAAGATAGAGTTGGTCCAATTTTGTTGTTTAAAATAAGCACACTCAGAGAAAAATTTAGCTATTTGCCAAGTGAAATTCGGTTACTTCGACTCAAATTCGGCTATTATGAATTTCAGTCGGTTGGTACAACTCAACATTAGTTTTCACAACAAAGTACGGGTTATTCATCTGAATTTTAGTTGCAACAACCAAAATATTAATAAATCGAATGTAAATATCGCTGTTCTAACTGAATTTTTGAGTTGTTACCATTAAAATACACTTTAAAATTCGATTGGCACTTTATTTCTCTGCGTGCACCTGCTCAATGAAAAAAATTATAAGTATCGAGTGTAGAAAATTGCTAAAAAAAAACGCTTTGTTTAAATAAATACCAGTAAGCTCATCACTAAACCAGCCATGGTATTAAAATATAAACCTAATTTAATCTGTTGGCGTCCAGTAAAATATTATGCCAAAGTGTTTGATTCAGAAGACAATACCCAGCGAAAAAATAACCTGGATTTGGTAAGCAGTAACTATATTTGTATGCTTCCAAGATAGCGCTTCACCGCCTTGCATACCATAAAGCAATTAGGGAAGGCATTCTGTCGTGATTCCCAGAATGCCTTCTTTGAAGCAGTGAATAATGCTTAAAATAAAGCAATAAAGTATGCATACCATGAAGCACTAATGTTGTCAACATACAAAAAGCGCTTCTTAGTGCCTAAGAAGGCATGAATTTATTGCTTCTAAGAGAACATGAAAGAAGCGCTTTAAAATGGATATACCAAGTGAGACATCGCGAACAAAAATCATGCCTTCTTTATTTGCTTTGGAAGCGCTTCGTTATCAAATAATGCCTTCTGGGTAATCACTAGTTTTTGCTGGGTAGGGACCGTAATTATTCCTTTTATCATAAATGCCAGATACAAAAATTTATTTTGAGACTTTTTTTTCTTGCAAAAATAAAAGTTGTTTTTTGACTTTTATTTATTCTATCAAAAATAAAAGTTTATTTTTAACTCTTATTTTTTTGAGCAAAAATAAAAGTTATTTTTTGACTTTTATTTTTTTTTTTTTTTTTGAGCAAAAATAAAAGTTATAATTTAATTTTTGTTTTTTTGGGCAAAAATTAAAGTTATTTTTTGATTTAAATTTTTTTAATCAACGTTTTCCTCTTTTTGTTTTTAAATTTATGTCAATTAAAAATTCCTATGAAGACTATTTTTATCGGGATTTTTCACCTTTAGGTGCCTTTGTTATCAGGTTTTCAAAAAAAAAAATTATTAACGCATTTTTGAAAAAAATAATTAATATTATTTCTGCTCGAAAAAATTAGAGTCTAAAAACAAATTTTATTTTTGCTCAAAAAAATAAAAGTAAAAAAATAACTTTTATTTTTGCTCGATAAAATAAAAATCATAAAATAACTCAAAAAAATAAAAATCCGACATTTAAAATGGAGAGCATTTTATAAAAGAATTATTCACAATTATCAGTATGGTATACTTTATGCATTTCTCCGATCTTTGCCTCTATATGCTTTTTGGTTTACAAATTTAAAATTAGCTGTTATTTTCAGTCCCTACTTTTGTCAGATTAAAGAATATGGGCCTATGTCAAAAATTTTAAAATCCTTTGAAACTGTTATAGTTCTTAAATTTTTCGCAATTTTTATATTTTAGAAAAGCATGTTATATGGGACACTTTAAAAACTTTCGACACTTTGAGGTGAAATATTTTTAACATTTTTTTTTTTTTTTTTGTTAGCCGATGTTTAAGCATGCTAAATTCATTCGCTGTAATCATTTATCTTTAACAGCGCAAATGCTACGGCGGTTTTAAGTTTCAAGAAAATTAAAAATGTTAAAATTATAATGTTTGCTAAAATTTAATATAAAAATCTCATTACAATTGTTAGATTTTAAGAATCCACAATTTTCAGAATCCACAATTTTCAGAAATCTAAGGTTGATATCGTTGTACTAACTGATGCTATAAACACATAGACCACAGCAGACTGCAGAGCTACACGACTGCAAATGCCGTTGACTGCAATCGTCGCCGTGTGGTCAGCTACTTATTATTTTGGAAACGACAGCAGCATAGTAAACAGCTGATCACGATTCAATTTAAAAATATCAATAGCTGTTTTTTATACAAATCAGGGATGTTAAAGTTGGTACAATTGTACTTTTTTTGGTACATTTTGACCTTCTAAAGTACCGTGGTACTACCGCGACTCATTTGGTACAATTTAAAAATTTTTAATTTTTCCCCTTTTTGAATTTTTAGTATAGCAAACAAATTGTTATTGTGTCCTTTTTCATTGCATTTATTCGTTTTATGTAATGAGCTCTTAAAATATATGCGACTATATCCGCCAGATTTTACGATTTATCATCATTTTAAGGATTTTGAAGAATAAAGTTGGCAATTTTTTTTTTTTAATATCGATTAAAAATTTACGATTTTTTACAAAATTTATCTGGCAGCTCTTACATATATTGACACTTGTTGCAGCCAACTTCACTTTTATTTTGAATTTATTAAAATTCTGAAGAAGTGAAAATTGATATATAGATATGGCATCACTTGTAACATATGGGAAAACAGTGGACATTAGAGTGAGGTGAGTTTCTAAAAATAGAACTGTTGTGTTGTTGGAGTTGTACTTCTGAGATTATGTATGCAAGAGCAAAAACACCGTGTATTGAATAAAACTAGTTTTAATCACAACAAAACTCGACCTAACTATAGCTCAGAGGGCTAAAGCGCTCTGTCTAACGTGTAGTGCGAGTGCATGTGGCATTAGAAATCAGTTTATCTATACCACGGTCAGTGATTGCACAGAAAAATTTCATATAGACGCAATCGAACAAATAAAAACATAACAAATATTACATTATTCAAAAATTCAAAAAAACAGGGTCACTGACGAACGTTCAATGCCAGAAACTGCGCAGTCTGATTCAGAAAAAATTGAATATTTGCAATGTAGTTATGATTTTTAGAAAATACACTCATTCTTCTCTACCACGCCTTTCACAATTAAATTAAATAAAATTGCATATTAATTATAGTATTAACTGCAATTGTCTGAAAAAGACGTTAAAATTCAAACTCAAACGAAAATTAAATTATTGTTAAAGAAATGAAAGAAAATTCCAAACAATCTTATATATGTTTAATTTAGAACGAGCTCTCAACCTCCGTATATTTACAAAAATAAAGCAAATCAAACATATTAGCTAGGTTAATACTAGTATTTTGATCTGGTTAAAGATCTCATCAGAACCCAATGTTTTAGAAAAGTTATAGCCTCCATAATAGGCAGAACTTTAACAAAAAACCGATTAATCATTAATTATGCTCCATTCTTGTCTTCTTAGTAAAAATATTACTTGAGCCAGAGTAAAAACTAAAATAACTGAAGTCGTTAAAAAATTAAAACGTTTGTAGTTTTTGGTCGGTAGTAGCTAATTTTCAAAATGAACTGAATGTCAATATGTTTCCAGACATTTCTAGTCGTTGCTGGAATTTTATCCATTCCACACTGGTCTGCAAATGTGGAAAGAGTTTTTTTCTTTTCAAAATATAATAAAAACTAAGGAAAGAAACAGACTACATTAGCCAACATTATCAAGTCTCATACAGACTAAGGATTGGTTAAGAGCGACAAATTTATGCTGCTATGATGTAGAAATTCCAAATAGTTTATTAACTAAACAAATAATTCCATGATTTGGTCTCATATATTCATAAGACTTTTTTATGCCTTATTTTATTCATACATATAATGTATGTTATTGGAAGGTTTTGTTTTTTTTTTCTGTACAAGAGAATTTTTATGTATTTTTTTTTGTTGTTTTAATAAATTTAAAAAAAATGGTACCGTCAACGTCCAAAAAGTACAATTTTTTTGGATGTTGGTACAAAATTGAAAACTCCATTTAACATCCCTGATACAAATGAATTTTTATTTCAGTAGTGCCAATTACATTTTTTTTTTTTGCTTTATTAAAATAGAACAGCATGCATGGCTGTAGACACGTATATAAAGTTCACATAAAATACAATTACTTATTTATAATACATTATTATAACGTGTAAATAAATTTATCTAACCCCTCTTGAATATTAATGCAATTATACCATTTAATGTTGCGACGTTTTTTGTGTTTAACAAAATAAAATATTTTTAAGCACTAATTTGTTACATATTTTGTTTTATTGTCAACACTATTTTTGTTTTGCAGCCAACAAAAATAGAAATTAACCTAAGTTGACTACAGCGGCAAAAGTAGTCGGGTAGCCGTGTAGTTGTGTTGGTGCCAAAATAATCGTTTTCATATAAACGTGTGTATTTTAATTTTGACAGGCTGTAGTCGTGTAGCTGCAGTCGTCTATGTGTTTATAGCATGAATTTATAAGTTGTTACCATTAAAACACACTTTTAAATTAGGTTGGCCCTTTATTTTTCTTATAATATACTAATAACTATTAATTTTGTTAACAACGTATTTTTGTAATGAAGCGGGTAAGCGAGTATACAAATTTTGTGCGTTTTTACATGAAGCAAATATGTAAAAATACTTGCAAAAACGACCTCGTCGAACAAAAATAATGAGTTTTGACTCCGAATTATATGGCATTTTAATACATCAAATAACTAGAAATCCCGCGTTTGGTAAAGATGTTATTATAAATAATGAAAAATTTAAGTTGTTTCCGTGACTAAAAACATTGGAATAATATTTAATGACACGCTAACATGGTCAAACCACATAACATCCATAGTTGGACAAAGATAATCAAAACTAAGATAACTTTGGTTAACTCAATCTTTCACTCCTTAAAATGATAGATTGCTTTTAGCCAAAGCCTACTTTTTTTTATTAATTAATAATCATTTAACTACAAATTATTTACTATTACCCTAACCGAACACTAGCTACTATGGCTTTCGGCGCCTTGTAACGAAAGCAGACCAGTGCCTCTGGTGGGAATCCAACCCACGACCCCTTCACTGATAAGCCAGCATGCTACCAACTAGCCTACCGGGCCGCTTACTTAATCCCACGCTTTTTATACGGTTGTGAACTTTTTTCAAAAGCGATAAAATAAAATCATAGTCAAATGTATTACAATTTAATTGAAAATAATTCAATAAAAGAGTTATAAATTTCTAATTGAATGAGCCACTTTTCTTTGGAATTTCAGCAATAAAAATAATTGAATAGGCACTTTTTGTTATTTAAATGAGTTTTTATTTTTTTGTGTGTCATTTGGGATTCAATAAAAAATATACCAAAATTTAGTAAATCAATAGTGTTAGCAGTAATATTTGGTAATTAGATGATATTAACCAGATTAGGGGTTGTTTTAGAAAATTTTAAGCGAACAGCGCTCTTGTATATGTTGCAGTTCACTGAATTGAATTTAGAATTTAGCTAAAACTAAAAGGGCATTTAATTGAAAACAATTATGCAAAAATGTATATCCAAAGATATTGAAAAAGATGATGACAGCCGTGGTGTTTTAATAGGTGGTTTAGTAGCATGATGTTTTTTTTTGCGGAAACCTTTGAAGAGCCATCTAGTATTTAAGTTTCATATTCTTCATGGATTTTAACAATTCATACTCCAGATAATTTCAATTAATAATTTACATTATATGCCATACAAACAACTTGAATAGGCGTTAAAATTGCTTAAATTACACGTCCCAATTAAAATTTACCAATTTACCAAAGTCATAAAAAATGCCATGATTTTTGCAATGTTTAAATATTTACAGAAACCAATTCTTAGTAATATACGTCACATCATTCGTAATATATAAAATAGAAAATAGTTTAGAAATGTTGAGGTTAAATAGAAGAGTAAACGTTTTTCTCTAAAAATTATGAACACTGTTAAAACCAATTCTTAGTAATATACGTCACATCATTCGTAATATATAGTATAGAAAATAGTTTAGAAATGTTGAGGTTAAATAGAAGAATAAACGTTTTTCTCTAAAAATTATGAACACTATTAATTTTTAAATCAGACTAGACTAGTTTCTGCCTTATTATGGACAGGCTCATCAGAGATTTTCCATTTAAATTGTATTATTATTTGTGTCTTATAATTGTCAGATTGTCTCTATATGATACATTTTTCAACAACCTGCTACTGTACGAATCAACCCTGCGCTCTTCTTACATTACAAACGTAACAATACCATGTCATGACCGTTCAGCGATCACACCCAAGTATGGCCTCGAATCTAATGCTACATTGCAGTTTTCTTTCCTATTAGCTTTTTCTGTTATTGTATAATATACTCAGAAGTGACAACACTAAAAATACAAATATTCTATTTTTAGATTTTTGTTTATTTTTCTAATTTCCTCTGTCTCTATTTCACAACGTTAAAAATAGTTTTTGTTACAAAAACAAGAACACAAATAAAAACTTTTATTGTATGATTATTTATTTTTTATTAAAGAACAATACACTATAGGTAGAAACTCTGAAAATGTATTAGAATGGGAAGAAATGCAAAATCGCAAATTACCATACCTTCAGCTACTTAAGTGGCGTGCAAATAACAAATAATAACATGGTAGTCGAAAATTAAAACCCAGTTTTTTTAGTCTCCATTTTTTTTTGTTTTTTTTGCACCAGGCACTGAAGTCCCTTCATGGAATAAAATTTCAAAAAAATGCTTCGTAAATGTTGCAATTATGCAAAGTTGGAGGACGTTTCGTTGATGTGCCCTAAACAGATAACGTAAACGACCGTCACAAAAGTTGAAGAACATGAACAATTATGTTTTCGCATGGCACATTCGCAGTTTAGTTTTAACCAGGCATCGTGAACAGAGTTTTTTTATTTCTTTATTTTACAACATAAAATCACAAAAAGTACATATACTTTTTTTAAAATTTTTTTTATAATTAAACTATATTGTAAACAGAAAATATATAAAATTATCCAAAACACAGTCACATCATTCAAACTATAGGTTTTCCTTATCAATATTGAAAAAAATATTATCTTCTACATTACCTTTAATACCAACAACCAACCACTTGTTGGAGATTTTATTCCTTGAATAAAATACTTGCAGTTAAAATAGAATATTAGTTTCGCCTGAAAAAAATAAAACAATCACTCTATCTAAAATATAAGTTTTCGTTACAAATTTTAAAATAATATAAAGTTTTTTTATAGTTTTGGTAACTCTAATAATATATTAAGATTAAACCTGAAAGAAAAAAATTAGGCTAGAGGTAAAGTAATTGCCTGACAAGCAGCTCCGGTTCTAGCCCAGTTTACGGAGAAGAATTTTTCATTTATACAATAATCTTAAAATAATATAAATTTTTTTAATATTTTTGATAACTCTAATAAAATATTGAGTTTAGCAACCCAATTTCCATTGTACATACAAATCTATTTTTAGACTAATATTTAAATTTGAAACTAGAAAATATTCAAGGTTGAAATTTAAAAAAAAATATTTAAATTGGGTTTAGGCTAGAGGTAAAGTACTAGCCTGATACACGGAAGATCGCCGGTTCGAGCCCAGTTCGAAGCATATAATTTCTTTATAAAAAAAATAAATTTTGTTGAACGCATGTGAATCTATTGATAAACATAAAATAATCAATTGTTACAATAAAAATTCGAATTTTGTAAATAAATGTCGGTTGTAACAATATTTCAATGAAAACGAAAGAAAATATAAAAATGTGCGCCCCGGTAGGCTAGTTGGTAGCGTGCTGGCTTATCAGTGCGGGGGTCCTGGGTTCGATTCAAACCAGAGGCATTGGTCTGTTTTCTCTACAACGAGCCGAAATCCATAGAAGCTAGAGCTCGGTTAGGGTAATAGTATATAATTTGTAATTATATGATTATTAATTAATAAAATAAAAATAAAAAATATAAAAAAATGATATATGCGAATATAAATCAATGACATGTGCGATATTTTTTCGAAATCAATAAAAAAAATTTAGTTTTGAAAAGCGATTCCTATTAATGTGACATAAAATAAAACATAATTTTAAATATTTTTGATAAAAGCCCATATACGTTTCTTGTATTTTTTTTTAGTTCTTCCAAAAATACTAATATAGATGTTTAAACTTCTGAAAATAATAAATTTAATATCCCTTCCTACAGGTATATGTATGAAGGATATTTCTAAACAATTACATTTTGATATATTAGTATTCAAATCACACACACACCCAAACAGTTCATTTAGCACTAAATTTCTTTGCTTAAATCATAAATAAGTCAGCTTTCATTCTACTGCGTATGTCATATGAATTTCAATAGTTAAAATGTACAAACGAAAACATTGAAATATACGAGGCTAGTCCCAAAATTAACAGACCTTACCTATAGATGGCGGCAGCAATTTGAAAAAATTCATTTGGTGAAAAGTGCAACATTATAAAACATATATATTCGTTTACGACTATAAAATATTATGTGGCAGATTTGAAACATGGTCGTACGAGCTGCCAAGACGAACAGCGTAGTGGTCGACCAATTAAGGTGTCCACGTCAGAAACGATTAAGAAAATCCACCAAATGGTATTGGATGATAAGAAAGCTGTGCGCAAGATGGATGCTGCGTTTGCTCACAATAGACAAAAAACAGCGTAGTGAAGCTTTTTCCATAAAGTGTTCACCATATAAAGCCGAGTTTTTGCGTCGATTCGTAACCATGGATGAGACATCGGTCCACCACTACACACCCGAGAAAAAGGAACATTCAAAGCAGTTGACTTGAATTAGAGAATCGTGTACATAAGCACTCTTCTTATTACATCTGGTTTTATCTAGGCGATATTCCCTTTTGAATATTACTATTAGAAAAAATCAGCCTGGACCAATATTGGTTAATATCAAAAAAAAAATTTCTTCTAAAAATCTTTGCCAGATTTTGGCAAATTACTTATCTTACATGGCATACACACATAACTGCCTACACATATTTAGGCTCTTTATTCTATTACAACAGTTCTGTATTATATTACACTCGTTTTGGCAAAACATATTTTGTAAAAGAAAATCGTTAGATCGTCACTTTTAACACAAAAACTGTACAAAAAGTGTTGTCAATTATCTCAATTCTTTTAGTAAAGTACACTGAAAAAAATCCATACTTGATATATATGAAACCTTTCATATATTGTTCGAAATATTTAGTTGTTTCGCACTACGAAATTTTTGTTTGCATTTTATATTTTACGACAAAACTTTTTGTTCGCAACACGAAAATCTTTCGTCAAATACATGAAATTACGAAATTTGTTTTATACATTTTAAGATTTTTTATTTTAATTTTACGAAAGAATTTGAATGTTTTGTTTGCTTTACTATGAAACAATTTTTTAAAATGAAATAAAGTTTTTTATATTTAACAAAATATTCTTAGTTTTTCAAAAGCCCAATTATGAAAAACTTTCAAAAGTTTGTATTATTAGATTTTTTTGATAAATTTTCATCAATAGTGTAATTTTTTTAAAGTCAAGATAGGATAATATTTTTATTAATTAATTTATTGTTGAGGTTGCAAAAGATCTTAGAACTAAAACTGAATGAAATCATTTTTAAAAATAATGGTCAAATCACAATACTTGAGCACTATACGATACATATTGGTTTTTCTTCCTTATTCTTTTGCACTTAAATATTGATTATTTTTTTGAATCCAATCTGTTGCTTAGAGTAATCAATTATTGTGAACGAAGCTTTAATCATTTTGTTTTAAATGTAACATCATTTATAAATACAATTTAAGTAAAATACTCTTTTCAAATTAATAAATTACTTTTTTACAGAGTTAAACAATAATTTTTTCCTAATATTAGCAGAGCTCCAAATATTTATTTTTTTAATTATTTTGTGAAAACTATTAAAATTGCTTTCGTATTAAGCTCATTAAAATCTTTTACTTGATGTACGTTTTGGTGGGTTTGATATAGCGATTTAGTTGTCACAAAACAAAATGTGATTTGAAAAAACTGCCGCTGCGTCGCTATGAATAAAAGAAATATAACGTTTTTGCACTTTATCAATTAAGTCCGTCGTAAGGATTCCCTCTGGACACCTAACAATGTTCTCAAGCCATGTTTTTTTTTATAAAAATATGCGAAACAAAATAATAAAATTTCGCAAAATTTTTAAAAATTTCATAAAATGTTTGGGTTTAAAATTTTTAAAATGCCTTTTTCACTATGGGGTGCTCTTTACAAAGTAACGCAGTTCACACAATACTCTAGCTAATTTTTAATATAATTGTGAATGTCTGACGCAAAACATATAAATTTTAACAAAATTAAAGCCAATTCCTTATAAGTTTGTGATATTAGTATCCCGTTATTGATGCGCTGACATCAAATATACCATTCTCAAAACTCAATTCCACCGATGCGCTAACATGAACTTGGTAAACCTCAACCTATATATAATTATACCATTCTCAAAACTCAATTCCATTAAACGGCGCAAAGTCCCTATGGAAAAACTGCGAAACTTTAAAAATCGGAAAATTTTGGTAGACCACCATCCAACTTTTCACAAATCAGCGATATGGAAAATACTTTTTCAGTGAATGTATCGCTCAAGTCCAGCAATTGGCTTGGATCTAAGAGTTAAAATCCATGAGCAAAAAAGTAAAATGAATAAAAAAACTCTTGTATGTTTCAAGTCATTTTTTATTTTTTCCACTTTTAAATGCCCACCAATTCTTTTGGTAAAAACGTTTCAACGTGAAACTTTGCACTTCAGATATTTTAAGTATATTCAACCCAGCCCTGTATATTGTTCCGCTCAATTAATAAGACTTTGAAAAATAAGAGGCATCTAATGTCTATAATAATACGATTGGTGAAAATTCTTAATTCAAAATTTAAATAACTTTGCTGTTTGTATAGTTTTTAAAGACAACCCATCATACATAAGATATCTGCATTTCTGAGTTTATGTGAAATTAAAAGAGTGGAGTCATTATGACAATGACATCTGTTTGTGCAAAAATATGGTAGATACATGTTAAGTTGACCCAAATATTTTATACATGTTTTTGGGATAAGGTGAAACACTAAAATTCACTCCTTACTTTATAAAATGCAAACATATTTGAAAACAAAACAAAATTTACATAGAACTAATATATATTGATGGTCACATAAGGACAATTCTAATTAAAAATATTTTTTTCAAGTTAAGAATAGAAAGCCAAGCATATATCCCATTATACAGAAGACATTTGTAATTTATCTAAAGCAATTTCGTGTTATGTTGTAAAAATATTTGTCAGTTGAGCTCCTATTTTAGTTGCATGTAATTCATTTCCTAGTTATTATCGCTTTCGCCTTTTTGAAGACATTTACCTTTGTTTTAACTGCCATTTTCAGTAGATTCTACTTACGAAATATTTTTGGTGCATCCTTTTTCCAGTTTATATTAAAGGACATAAGGTGAATTATGTCTTTTAATATAAACTGGAAAAAGGATGAACCAAAAATATTTCGTAAGTAGAATCTACTGAAAATGGCAGTTAAAACAAAGGTAAATGTCTTCAAAAAGGCGACAGCGATAATAACTAGGAAATGAATTACATGCAACTAAAATAGGAGCTAAAAAAATGCAGTCGATAATTAAAAAATATACTCAAAGAACACACTATTCGAACACGTTCGAGAACAAAGTGAATGAGACATCTATATCTTTAAAATGAGCTTATGCTTTTCTTCGGTTCAGCATGATTTTACAATGATGATTTCGTTTAAATCAATATATAAAAATGAATCCATTTTTTTCTTAACAAATAAAGAAAATGATTAAAATACATGGAAAATGTTAACTAGTCAAATTATGGAGAAACATGCTCTTTTGCCAAATATGCAAAATAGGCAACTAGAAATCGTTTCCATTATGTTTTCAACTTGATGATTCGGATAAATATTGAGCCTATATCAGTTTAAGATTTTCGAGAAAAATCATGCATTTGTATGAAATTACTTTCCCTATATAAATGAAAAGATTTTATTGCATATTTGCAATTTAAAATATAAATTAAGTATTCCTAACGGTACTACAGTTATTAGGTTTTTATGCATTGGAAGTGCAATCAAACTATCTAATTTTTATTTGCATACTATATAGACAAAATAATTGCTAATAAAAGTTTTAATTAAACTTTTGTTTGACTTCAAACTCACTTTCAATTAAATGTTTGATTGTATGTTTAATTAAAAATGAATTTGTACACACAATTTAATGATTTTTAAGTTTTGACAATTTTATTTAAATTTTGACTGTATTTTTTGTTCCAACTTTTTTTTTAACGATTATTTTCCAAATTTTTATTATATTGATGTAATTTTCAATATTGATGTAATTTTTAAATTTGGTGATTTTTTTTAATTTTGAAGATTTTTTTTAATTTTGAAGATTTTTTGAAATATTGATGTTTTGTTTTTAATTTTTTTATTAAATCAAAATAATATAAATTAAATAATTACAAGTTATCATAAGTGATATAACATTTTCCTTAATAATTGATATAACAATTTCCTTAATATGACAAATATATATATTTAGAGAATTAACAAATATATTTATTAACAAATATATTTGTAAAAAAAAGATTTGTTGGATTTTCTATTGAAAAAGTCGTCAGAATCTGACGATTAGTGAAATTAAACACAAATTACATAAACATGTCATTATTCAAAAATTATCCAACGAATATGTAAACAGCATAATTTATCAATAATTATTTAAAATGTGGCAACATTGCAATAAACTGAATGTATTTTGGATAGATTCTGTAGTCTGTAGCGTATACTCTATATAAAATTTTAATTATTAATGCTCATACGCCTTGGTGGTCAATAGGAAAATTATAATACATAAGCTCACAGAACAAATGGCAATAAAAAAAACAACAAAAAAATTTTATTTAAAATACCATTGAAGAAGTAACTAAAATACCGTTGTCCTTGTAATACCGTTACTGTTATACTTAAATATAAACAATATATACATAGTTATTATACCACTTTCGACGCAATTGTTTTGAGCAAAAAACATTTCAGACCACAATTCTTAAACAATTTCAAAAATTCTTCTTTTTTTTAGAAAATTCTTTCTTTTTTGACAATATCCTAAAATATCGCTACACTCAAAGGAAAAGCTTGATTATATATATGAAATTTTTTATTTATGGCCTGTTTCTCGATTTCGAAAGAATGCTTTCTTTCGCTTTCTAATTGATTTGGGCTTCTCTAACTAAATTTCTATGCGAACGATGACTTGAAGTACAAGTCGAATGTAAACGTAACAGTTTTCTTACAAAATTTGGTTTCTCTATTTCGAACGAGTTGTCAACAGTGCGAACGTAAATGTCAAAACCAGTCACTTGCTTTTTTGATTTCTAGTAACAAAATCTTTAAAAAAAAATATATCATTCATTCCATTAGAAAACGCAAAAAAATCTGAACTCGGGTCCTCTGATTTTGTTTACATGAATACTCTATGGTCCCATTTGTACATTTCCTTTTTCAGATCTCCAAACTCGTGATTTTATGCACGTTTTTAGTTCTCATAAATATCAAATGCTAAAAGCACTGCACTTTGTGACATAACTTTTTAATTGTATATCGCATGTTATTAATTTAAACGATATTTGGAAGATGCATGATTGCTAAAAGAAATGCATACTTAATGCAAATGCAGTTTTCTAATGCATTTTTCAAAACTTTCTCCCCTACGATTTTCAAAAAAAAAAAAACACTTTACTAAAATATGGAATATTAGCTAAATATACAAATACTGATTTTTATGGAACAAACATGTTTTTTATTTTTAATGATTTTTAAAAAAAAAATTTTTTTTTTTATTCTATAAAATGGAAATATTTTTATACATTCGTGTATTTCATATTTTTTGTGATAAATTTAAAATACGAACTCATTTAGTAACTTGACCTAAATTTATAAAAATATTCAATAATGTTAACAGTATGTATAGTTGACCTTTTTATTGTCAGTTTTTTGATTTATTGTCGGCTTTCATTTATTTAAAAAAATATTGAAAGAACAAAAATCAGAAAAACGATTCAAATAAAACTTGTAATTTATTCTTTAATCTTGCTAGTATACTTATTGGCACTTAAAAAAATATGAGTAACGAATCTTTTAAATAGTAATTGGGAATATAAGTTGCTGTACGGAAAATAATCTAAGTACCAGGGACCGTAAATAATGATTATTGCTCGTTTTTTTGAATCAAAAAATCA
Organism: Delia radicum; assembly: GCA_021234595.1. Classification (NCBI taxonomy): domain Eukaryota; kingdom Metazoa; phylum Arthropoda; class Insecta; order Diptera; family Anthomyiidae; genus Delia; species Delia radicum. Next base: position 187,956,683 of record CM037851.1, on the reverse strand, counting down.
ATCACTTAGAAAAGACATAAAAAAAAATTTATTGCACCATTATTATTATTTTTTGACAATCTTTGCATATCCGTCATGATTTTTAAATTTTTGATTTTTAAAGTTTTCTTCAATGGTAATGATTATTTTTAAGTAATAATAAAAAAAATCAGCCATAATCATTATTTTTGAGCAAAAAAAATAAAACTCAAAAATAATCATTATATATGATTTTTATTTGTTTTGCTCAAAATAAAACTCACTTTCAATGTGTGGGATTGACATATCTCAGGAAGTAGCTTGTCGAAGATTATGGTATCAATCTCTTCTTTGGAAGATTCTCTAGCAGATTAATGCATCAATCATATTTGTGGGTGAGGTTTAAGGGGTTAATTTTTAATTTCAAAATAGGGCTATTTTTTGCCGTATTTTGTGAAAGTAACAATGTGTGGGATGAACATATCTCAAAAAGGAGGAGGAGCTTATCCAAGATTATGCTATCAATCTCTTCTTTGGAAGATTCTCTAGCATATTAATTCATCAATCATATTTGTGGGTGTGGTTTAAGGGGTTAATTATTAATTTCAAAATAGAGCTTTTTTGCCGTAAAGTCAAAATTTGGAAGCTCGATTTTCACCGTAGACATATGTTTTAGTGGCCTTTTTTGCTCAGTACAATCCCAAGAATCAGAAACGCGAAGCGCCCATTAAGATTTTTTTCCTTCCATACTAATCGCCCCACCCTAATATGTATATATATTTACACCTACATGAAAGTGAGTTTTATTTTGAGCGAAAAAAATAAAAATCATAAATAATGATTATTTTTGAGTTTTATTTTTTTTGCTCAAAAATAATGATTATTGCTGATTTTTTTTATCATTACCATTGAAGAAAATCATTAAAACTCATAACATAATCATTATTGTGTAATTTTTATTATAAAACTCATAATGATTACGGTCCCTGCTAAGTACGTTATATTTTTATTTTTGAATCCAAAATAACTTTTTTGCCATCATATCGAAAATTTAACTAGGTGAAAAAATATTGCAAAAAACCATACAAAAATGTAAAAAAATATTTCCATATTTTAGAATAAAAGAATAAACTTTGTTTAAATAAATCATTACAAATAGAAGACATGTTTGTCCCATAAAAATCAGTATTTGTATATTTAGGTAAGATTCCATATTTTAGTAAATTGTATTTTTTTTTGAAAATCGTAGGGGGAGAAAGTTTTGCCAAAATACATTAGAAAACTGCATTAGCATTTCGTATGCACTTTTTTAACAATAATTTTGTTTAAAAACCTCCAGTTATAAAGTAGACAACTGCATATTCCAAATATCGTTTAAATTAATAACATGCGATATACAATTGAAAAGTTATGGCACTTCAAAGTGAAGCACTTTTAGCATTTTTATCAAATTTATGAACATTAAAAACGTGCATAAAATCGCGAGTTTTTACAAATTTCGAGATCTGAAATAGGCTATGTGCAAGTGGGACTATAGAGTATTCAAGTACAAACTATAAAAAAATCGGAGAACCTAAAAAAAAACTCATTTTTCAATGTTTTTTGCTGGAATGGATGATATAATAAAAAATTATAAATATTTCAAAAAAAAAGAATGGATAACAAAACTAAATAACTAAATATTTGTAGTTTTTTAAGAACTTTTAATTTCAGCTTAATGAAATACACAATGGAACAGCTGAAAACGCTGGTGTACTTTTTGATTTTCTTCTTTTGATTTATTAATTTTTTTTTTGTTTTATTTATTTGTTATGATGTGAGTAAGTTTATTCGAATTCAAGATCAAAAAAGTTTTTGCCCGCTAACTTATAGCAGACTTTATCTGCTGACAGTTTATTAAATTATTCATTTCGCGTCACCGAAAATCATCAGAGAACCAATATAGAAGGGCTAGAATATTCTACCCAAATTTTGAAGGAAAAAGATCAACGCTTTACCCGTATTGTTATATTTACTCGATGAGAAGTAAAAAACAAAATTGGAAGAATTGAACTAATTCAAATCAAAAATAAAACATTTTTATTCAAAATTTGGGTAGAATATTGTAGCCCTTCTACATTGGTTCTCTGATGATTTTCGGTGACGCGAAATGAAACATGTAAGGACCTGTCAGTAGATAAAGTCTGCTATAAGTTAGCGGGCAAAAACTTTTTTGAGTAATAAATAAATATGGCACGGTTTTTTGTTTAACAAAAAACAAATGATCTTGAACTCGAATAATCTTGCTCACAACATAATGTATGATAAAAGATCGAAAAATAAACTTTTGGTTTTAATTCTTAAAATTTAAAAGTAAAACATTTATTCATTTGTTTTATTTATTTATTGTCGTATACAGCTGATCACTGTTAAGTAATGTTGTATTTATCTTCAAACAATTTAGTAGTATTTTTGGTATTTTTAAAGGAAATTGTAATAGAAGTCTAAAATATCCGGTCTGGCACCACTATGATTTGTAAATACGTAAAACACAAACATTGACACACGTAAGTATAGGCGAACGATAGATTTGGAAATAGAGAAACCCAAATTGATTCGAATTCGAGTGACTAGCTTGCGTTCGCCTAGGTTTTCGTTCGAGATAGTGGAACAGGTCATTAATGTCGCCCAACGTAACGTTTCACAATATTTATCAAACATTTCATAAAATAAATTTCATCATATATATCAAATGATTTAATATATATATAAGTGATATCTTGCATTGGTAAGTATTTCATTTTATTTTTTTTGAGTAGAAAAAGTTCATAGAGACCATGATATGGTCATAATTCTTTGCTGTTTTTAAGAAATGTTTCATAAACATTTATTAAATGGTTACATTGAACGAAAATTTATGAAACTTATTCCTGTTTTTCTCTGGGTGTATCGTTACCTATAGTAGCGAATTCTATAAGCAAGCTTGATTTTAACCGATATGATAATAAAAACTATTTTGAGAAGTCATTCTTTTTGTACTTATGCATGAAACCAAATTTTCGACACCTCTCACAGGGCTGGTTGCTTTTATGAATGCTGCAATCTCAAGAACTTTTCCATAAAAATCAACAGTTATTTAAAAGTTTAATCGGTAAATTTGTTTCAATTTAATATACATTTAAATTACCAAAGAAATATATTTTTTAACTTTCTGTCTGTGACTCAATAAACAACAAAACGGACTTTCGAAAGTAGTTAAAATATTCAGTTAAAATTTTCTATTTAAAACAAAAAGTTGTTATATTATATTGAGTATTGAAATAAACGAAAAGAAGATTATTCAAGATCATTTGTTTTTTGTTAAATTCGCGGATGGAAAAATTATTTAATTAGTAAATAAACAATGCACTATTTTTTGTTTAACAAAAAACAATTGATCTTGAACTTGAATAATGTGCCTTCGCTGAAAATATATTGTGTGTGTATAGTTATGAGTATTTCAACTCATGTCACGGAAATAGGATCCAGTTTAATTCAAATTTACATTAAAAATTTTGTATTTACCCAATCTGCAAAGCTTTGAGGCAGCTCTTTCATACGAACTTTTTTTAAATCATTCTTCTCAAAAAAAAAAAAAAATCGATTGCGATTTGAACTATTTTTGAAATCTCCTCATACATAATTTATTCTAAAATTTTATTGAATTCAATTCCTTATCAAATATAAATTTTTCCATTTCTGACCATTTTTTTTGCATCCAAAATCTTTCATTTCAATTTTGCAGTGTAGGTTTGAACAGCGATACCTAATTTATCACATACATAATTTGTTCGAAATTTTTATTGAATACTTTATCAAATCTAAATTTTTTAATTTCTAAATATTTTTATTGTATCCAAATATTTTACTTTAAGTAATTTGTTTATGTTTATATGTTTATGTTAAAAATAATTGAAATAAAAAAAAAAAAAAATTTTTGTAATGTAAGTTTGAACCGCGGTCCTTCATTCAGAATAATTCAATTTTTATTCGTATTTTATTTTGAAAATGGATGTTACTCCTAAAAGTCTGACAAAGATAATTACTTTAAATCAGCACACATTAATGACTTCAATAGGAGTGTGGTGAAAGTTAAGGAGCTGTTAATACGATTTTTGTGGAAATAGGAAAATTTAAATAAAATAATCCAATAGAAAAAGCTAAAAAAGTAAAAATGGAAAACAACAGCAATCGATGAAACTGTTTAATAACACAGTACAACACTCAATTCTGAGAATTGCACGTGAAACTAGCCCCAAATATTAGAACTTCTGCAACATTAGTTTTGTCAAGTTGACTATAGTAATAATTTAATGGCCATACGAATTTTTTGCCGCAAGGCGGATTTTTAGCACTTTTTCTATATTTTAACACTATTATATCTCGGCACACATTACGGAATACCTCTTTTGTGTCTGAAGCAAAGTTGTAGATATTGAATAGGAGAAAAAATGCGTAACAATCGTACCCAAAAAAAATGCATCCGGTGCCTTAAAAATCGCAAAAATGTCCATTTTTTCCCATTTTCACCTTTTTTGCTCTACAACTGGATTAGAAATCCACAAATATGCTTTTTTTTTTTTTTTTTTTTTTATAAACTTTATTCTGCATGAAAATAAAAATTCCAATTTTTTATCTTTTTTGCTCAATAACTGGATTACAAATCCAAGATGCTGTTTTTTGTCTTTATAAACTTTATTTTGCTTGAAAATAAAAATTCTGATTTTTTTTTTACATGAATTATTTATGAACACATACGAGTATGAATCATGTGTGAATGCATGCAGGCAGGCATGTATGAATCATGTGTGTCCATGTATGTATGGATGCATATATGTCGATTTTTAATAGGGAATCCAAATTTTAAAAAGCCCAGAATTTTGTAAACTACATTTCCACAACGATCAATATGGTATACTTAAATCAGTTCACCGTACCATACTCAAATGTGATTTCTGATTATTTTGGGTGTTGCAACTAAAATTCAGTTGCACCAACCGAATTCAGTAGTAGTAGCCGAATTTAAGTTTGCAAATAACTTAATTTTTCTTTGTGTATAAATAAAAACAAAGTTGGACTATAATTTAAGACTTGGCCCTTAAAAATATTGTTTATAATCGGTGATGTCATAATGCTTTCAAATTACCCCTACTAAAATGCCTGGTAATGTGCGTAACACCACTGTCATGTTAAAAAGAGGAAGACTTGAAAACATTGAGTCTGCTTGAGCTGGTACATGATGACGATAATAATGATGGATATGATATGCAAAGTTCCTGACATTTTAAGAATTATAATATTCTAAACATATATTTATACCAATTTTGTATAGTAAATGAAAATATGAAAATTTTGGGCAGCATAATTAATAATATTCAAATACTGTCGCCTTCATTACTTAAGGTTGAAAAAGGCAGCACTCATCTTAAAATTGTTAAGATAAAATGATGTTGAAACCTTAACATTTTATATTATATGATATATTGTAAACATTTCTTTTAATGCTTTAATGTTATTTTAAAATATAAATGCGGGCGGCATAATTTGACAGTAGAAAACACTCTCAACAATTTGGTATTTGTTTAAAATAATTAAGATTTTTGTTGACATTTTTGTTGATGTAGATACCCATCGTACTAAATTTTAATTTTTCCCTTAAGGTTTTAGAGTCTACGCAAAAAAAAAAATAATATTTATAATTATCATGTTATATAATTATTATACAATTTAAGGTTAAAACTTTTGTACGTCACTTCGAAGGTGAAAAACATGTAATGAAGCCAAATTAAATGCAAATTTATAATTCAAAGTGTAAGTGGAATCCATATGAATTAAATAATGAAAAAAAAAGTAAAAAATTTTCTTGTTTAAAATATTTTATTAATGTGTTTTTCTGTTTCCTAGTAAATGTTGCAATATTCATATGAGAAATTTCAATTATTTTGGAGATAAGTTGAAATTGATGTTATATGCCTCTTTTTATCTTAAGTTTTGTAAACTGAAAGAAATGATTGATATATTTCGGTAGACTACATTTAACAGCTAGAGCTTGCAAAGTTTCATATTGAAAAGTCTTTATATAAAGGACCGATGCACAGTGGCGACATTTGAGTTTTTTCGTTGCAAAAATCATAACTTTCGAACCAAATGAGATAATCAACAAATTTAAAAAGCATATGATAGATAATCGACCAACCTATGAAAAGTGTTCTACGCCTCTTAGGTGCCTACTTATAGGTTAGCAAAGTTGATATTTGTAAAAAAATCATTTTCATGGGTAGTAAAATAAAATATTTTTTATTTTTTTTAAATTTTTTTATTTTTTTTTTGTCTTTTTTAAAGGCTTTTATGATTTAAAACTATTCCAGAAAAAATTTAATTTTTTTTTTTATTTATTTTTAAATTTTTTGTAAAATATTGCTCACAATCCGTAAAGGAAGGTATATCTAAAAGACTTATCATTTCTGAACTATAATTATTTTCTAACTCTTTTCGTGACTTTATATGCCGCAGTGATGAAATAAGTGGATCGGAAGATGCTGCTAACATGTTGAAGAGATCCTCATTTTGTTTTACCCTTGATGATTTGAAAGTGTTCAGCAGACTATATTTTTTATGAAATTTGTTTAGGGACTCCTGTGCTTCTTCAGAAAGCTCTCCAATTGGCAAAGGCTGATATTTAATTATATCTTTTCCATGTGACAATATTTTATGAACTGTCGGGGTCAACTTTTTCTGTGGATATAAGTTTGCTAAAAGAGATGCAGCTTTCGAGGCATATTCTCCATACTTTTCAGAATCAACTTTTTCCTAGCAGTTTAAAATATTCAAGATCGTTCCCAATCTCTTAATGATTTCATCGTCTATTCCAGTGATTCGAGTAACAGCCTCATCATTTTCAAAAAATCTTCTCGAAGTGTTTCCATCGTTTAAGTTTCCGTATCCGTGCATGGGGTAGTCTACTTTTAGTCCAACTTGTTTGAAAAACTCATCCTGTATTCGATTCTTTCTGATCTTTGCCTTATCTTTGTACTTTCATCAAAATGTTCCCCCTCTTGTGGAAGCGTATACGCTAATTTTAACAAAAACTCCGTACACCTTATTCTTGCGTGCAATGGTGAGATTCCATATTCATAATTCTCTTCGTTTGTAGAATCATTTAAATTGCCGAAGTTCTTTTTGCGTCTTTTTGCAAATTGGGCATGACAATGTTGAGGTTGTATTTGTTAGTTCGTTAACGACTTTTCCGTCAACCATGGTCAGGTGAAACTCGTAACTACATTCAATGTATTTTCCTTCACTGATTTCGAACTTTGTGGGTTTAATCTTCTTTATTTGTTATTGAATATCCTTCACTGTTTTCCTTATGAGTTCCGGCGATTCCTTTGCAAACTGAAACATTAATGGTCGACAATAATGTACTGATGACGGTCGTTGATTTTTCCAGTGTAGGGAAACATCAGATTTTAGCCGCAAAGGAACAACAGATGCCATAAACATATTTCCGTCCGATATTTTAGGGTCATCGGAAGATATCTTTTGCTTATAAACGCTTTGTCCTGATGATCCTTCGCATCCCCATTTACTGATCAATGTCTGTTTCTCAGAAAGTATTTCTAGCACATTTTTATTAATTTTTTCAAATATATAGTCTACTCTACCTAATCTAGACTAATCACAGGATAATGATTGTTTTTAAATATATAGTCTAATCTACCTTGAATTAAAAACAAAAATCTACCTAATGTACAAACATTTTCATAATCTACCTTGAATGAAAAACAAAAATCTACCTAACCTTCACTAATAACGGGATTATGGTTGTTTTAAAACAGGGCTGCCCAAGGCCTATGCGCTTGGTGCTCATTTGTTTTTGTAAAAACACTTAGCTATAGGCTGTGTGTTTTAATACACATATAGAGCGCTCTGCACTAGCAATACGAAATACACAAACAACTTTGTCTTATTAGTTTTTTTGTCGTTCTTCACTGTATACACGCAAGCGCAAAGCAACAACACTTTCGTATGCTGTGCTGGTAAACATTGAAATATTTTTTTTCTTTGTGTGTATTGGTTTTTACAACAAAAAATATTGAATAAAAATTAGTTTTTCTTTAAATGTATTGTTGTTTGCTCTTCCATAAGGAACTTTTGGGCACTCCTGTTTTAAAATATATAATATAATCTACCTAAAATCATAAACAAAAGTCATATATATTAACAATAATAATAGGAATAGGTTTTCGCGTTTATATGTCATTAATTGCCCAAAAATGCATGCGACAACTTTTTTGAACCATGTCTTTTTTCAAAATTTTACCTCTAGCAAAAAATGGGGCAAGGACGAGCAGCTGGAAATTTTTGCAATAGGTAAAGGACTAATCAAAGAACTTATTTTCAAAATATGGCAAATATAGTTTTTAATAGTTTTTTTTTTATTTTCCACCAAAGTTGAGAAATGTTGAAAAAATGGATAGTTTGTAAATATCAAAGTACCTGGACCAATACAAAGCAAACAGTCTATTTTTTTAATCTTCTCTTAATAAATATATCTATCAATAATATTAAAAAGAATGACGATCCGTTATCTAGTTTTCGAGATTCTGCATCTAAAAGCGGACAAAATTACATAAAAATGTTCTGTTTTTTTGAACACTGAAAATCTGTCAACTTTGAAGGGCTATATCTTCTGAAGCAATCTGATTGAATATAGAGTGACATATTTGAAATCGTAGGAGAATTTCCTATAAAATAGGTTTACTCAATTTTTTTTAGGGGCACATGAAATTTTTGATTTTTACCACCTCACTTGTTCTACAGGCGCTACTGTGGGATGGCCATCGAAAAGTAAAAAAATCACTTGATACTAACAAGATTTTTGTCACTCACATTGTATTTTGTAACTTGTATTTTTTTACTTACACAGAAATAAATTACAAAACTATGTTTGTAATATTAAACAGGTGTCATAGAGTGTCATACAAAAAAAAAGTTTTTTAAATTGGCACCAACAATTAGGTTTTGTAACTACAAATTCCCGTTTGTTGTTTTTTTTTTAGCAATTTAGAATTATTGTTTTTAAAGAATTTTTATATGAAAAACTACAATTTACAAGCATTTTAAATAAAAAATTTGGTAGAAATAAATTTGAATTTAAAAATGAAGTTGTTTGAATTTACAAATTTCATTATTGGTGCCAATACTTTTTTCTGTGTACTATCCAGAACTGTAAAATAGACATTTATGTAAAATTTTAGAATTATTAACGAAATAAAATAAATCTAAACGTTCTTAGTTTTTAAGAAATTTTTACAAATTGAGTTAATCATGTCAAAAATGATCAATATTGCAACCAAAAATTAACTACTGGTTCTTTATTATTCAAATTGATAAATCTATTCAAATATACTACAAGTTCTGAACTTGTAAATGTAATAATTTTAAGCTATATTTGTTAGAGCATTTTTGCTTTTTTAATATTTTCTAATACTGAAAATGTGATCCTATTTTTTTTTCTGTTTTAAATAAAGCTTCTTTTACGTTTTGTAATTACAGACCTTGATTAACTCTTTCCGAAAATAAAGTTTCATAAAGACTTCAATTGAAAGTTGAAAATGTAAATTTACGTGTAAAAATAATCATTATATCAAATTAAGCTTTAAAGCTTAAAAAGCCCCATTTCTGCTGTGGCTTTGTTTGAAAAGCGCAATTTTAAGTAACGTAGGCGAGAATTATATAATTTTTTTTTGAAAAACGTTTAAAAATTTTAACAAATTTTGTGGCAATTTTATTAATTTTAACATCTTATTTTTTGAGCTTTTTTTAGGCAACCAGACAAATAAAAATGGGTAATAAAAGACAACCAAAGAAAGTGATTTTTGTTTATAGAAATCCCGCGAAAATGGGTAATATGCTCAAAATTTAAGAATATGCTTTTAAAACACATTTTTTCATTAAAATCTGCTTTTAAAGCTTATTTTTTAGTACAGTTTTTTTTTGTTTTTGTTTAAGAGAAGCAACACTCAGGAAATTCTTCCTATTAATTAATGTGTTGTTTCTTTGGAAAGGGGATAGTGGAGAGATGAAATGTGGTGAAAGATGAAGGGCTTCGAACATGGCAATACTGTATTTGCGCGAGATGATAAGCCTTAGAACAGTTGTTGCTCACCACCTGATGTAGAGTTGGCGAATATATTGAAGCTTTTTGTTTCATATCCCTGATTCATTATTTTACTTCGGTGGGGTTAAGTGCTATGGGAATCGAACCCGGGACCATCTGTGTAACAGTCCAACGCGCTAACCATTGTGTTATTTATTTTAATTGCTAACAAAAAGGGAGATAGAATATTAATAATTCCGAAACCTGTAGATTTAAAACTGAAAATTAAAATTTGCAGAAATAGTTTGAATTAGCAAAATCGGTTTTGCACTCCATAGAAAATTTGAAAAATTGTTTAAAATTTGTTTATTAAAAGCACCATTGTTATATAACAAAAAACAAAAAATAAAAATGGAAAAGTAAGCATTAAAAAACGATTTTGTTTTAAAAAGTGTAAAAATACGCCTAAAAATCTTATTATAAAAAAAATTTTCATAAATACGCAATTAACATCAAAATTTTCAAATACGTTCTCAAAGAAATCAATGCCAGAATTGTTCTGAGGCTGAGTAATATCTCATCCATGTTTCATATGACGCAGAGGAAAAAACATGATACAGCATATTCCGGGTACCATGCTTATGACCATCGATTGGACAAAACTAAGAAAACTACACGTATGTTTATTAGGGTGTCCCGAATTGGGCACTTTTTCGAAATGGTTGAAGAAATACCATTCAATCGATGCATATTAAAGAGCTGAATATGGGATAAATAAGAAAAAAAAAAACTGAAGTGGATCTTTATTTCCCTAGCAAGGATTGTAGTTACTGCTGCAGCACATTTTAACCAAAAGAAGTTCCGAATTTTTTTCGAATTTTCACTTTTAGGTTTCACTTGTCTATTGTGTTATCGACTGAAACCTGATTTGCTTTTTAGAAATAAATATATGACAAATTAGAATGGCGAAAAGTCGAGAGCAAAAGTCGACTTTTCGACTTTTTCCTTAGAAGAAAGGCGACTTCCAAAAAGTAAGAAAGTCGATTGGTAGCTTAGTCGAAAGTCGATTTATAGAACCATACTGTATACTACACATCAAACAAAGGCACGTATGTGCGTGATAATAAATAAACCATAAATAAATGAAATAAACTAATTTAAAAAATTTACTAAATTAATGATATTACGATAAATTTGAAAATTGGGGAAGCCGGCAAAAATAATATACGATTTGCAGGTCCTCAATTGATAAATTGAGGATGCCTACAAAAATAAGATATAAAATACGGTTATCTTCGACGCTAAATAGCAATAAATGCCAGTTCCAGGTAGTTGTTTTTAAAAGATAATGGCTTTTTGTGATATTTAACCATATTTGAAAAATTACGTTTGTGTATTTTAGAATTAAATTCATTTGAAAATTGCATACATACATACATACATATACTACTACATACATGCATGTAAGTAATTGAGAATTAATATATTTTGTTATTTCATTAAGAAAATATTTTGTTGATTTCCTGACACTTTTATATATATTTAAAACAATCTCAAAAAAAAATAGATTTAAATTTCAGTAAAATAAAAATACTAAAGTAAAAATTTCTGAGTGCCAATCAGGTTTCCGCCCTAAGCATAGTTATGTAACCGCCCTTCTAAAAGTTACTGAGGACATAAGAAGGCATATTGATAATGGCTTTGTTGATTTTTTAATACTTTTGGTTCACTCAAAAGCATTTGATACAGTGGACCACAATATATTATGCTTTAAACTAAAGAACATGTTTAATTTTTTAAATACCTCATCTAAATTAATAACATCATACCTTTTAAATCGGACCCAATCTGTATGCATGAATAATGATTCGTCTAATGCTTTATTTGTAACAAGAGGTGTTCCACAGGGATCAATATTGGGACCCCTTCTATTCACTCTGTAAGCAAATGATCTTCCTTTACAGTTGAAGCACTGCAAAATACATATGTATGCTGATGATGTACAGATCTACTTAAATAGTACTGTGCAGTCAATTGATGAGTCAATACTGAAACTTAATGATGATTTAAATCGAATTCATCATTGGGCTTCGGGAAATGGGCTAAGCCTTAATCCTGGTAAGTCTAAATTCATGGTAATCCATAAAAGAACACTTAACCTTAATCGAGATTTTAATGTTTTTCTTAACAACCACAAGATAGAAATAGTTACCTCGTTAAAAAATCTTGGCATAATAATTAATGACACTCTTCCATGGAGCAATCATGTAAACAAAATTGTCGGCAGAATGTGTGACATGCTACGTCATGGTCAACACCTTTCTTTACACCACTGAAAACAAGAATTCTTATTGCGAAGGCTTACTTAATGCCGTGTTTACTTGATGGCTGTGAAATATTTGCCAACTGCAAGTCGACCAGCATGGAGAAACTTAACAAGGTATACAATAAAATTATTAGATACGTTTATGGTCTGAAAAAGTATGACAGTATTTCTACGCATGAAACAAAACTTTATGGTGTCACTTTTGAAAATTTTCTTAAAATTAGAAGCCTCATTTTTATTCATAAAATTATATATGAGAAAGTTCCCAACTACCTTTATGAACGAATATCATTCACAAGATCAAATAGGGGAAATAAGATAATTCCTTTGAGATACCGAACTCTTGTTTCATCCTGGCATTTTTTCATCGGAACTATAAGACTTTGGAACTCGTTACCTCATAACACTCAGCAAAATAGTAACGCATTCAAGTCTAAAAAAGAAATATTTAACTCCTATACTTCAACTGCAATCCAAAAATCCAAGGCACTGCCTGTAACCAGAGGGGTACCTCAGGGGTCCATTGTTGGGCCACTATTATTCTCATTGTACTCTAATGACCTTCCAGGCATTTTAACAAATTGTAATGTAAGAATGTACGCGGATGACGTTCAACTTTATACCAGTTGTACTAATGCCTTAATCGACCAGTGTATTATCTCTATTAATCAGCAACTACATCGTATTTATACGTGTGCAACCGCAAATGGTCTAGGAATAAATCCAAAAAAATCTAAATGCATAGTAATTCAAAAGCGACTTGCCGAACTAAGTATTATACCTAATATATTTATAAATAATCAAAAAATTTAAATAGTAAAATCTGCTCAGAATCTCGGACTATTTTTTAATGACACTCTTACGTGGTCAAACCACATTAACTATGCTTGTGGTCGCACTTTCTCTATAACTAGAACTCTTTGGCGAACCCAGCATTGTACACCTATTAGAATAAGAATGTTACTTGCCAAAACTTATCTGATGCCTGTTTTACTATATGGTTGTGAGCTTTTTGCTAAATGTGATGCAACTAGTAAAGGGAAATTGAACGTTGCATTTAACAACATAATCCGATACGTGTATGGACTTAATAGGCGTTCTAGTGTATCTTTCTTTTCATCTCAGCTATATGGCCTTTCTTTAAATAATCTACTAAACATAAGAGTTTTAGTTTTTTTACATAAAATAATATATACCCACATACCTGATCATCTGTACAGCAAACTTGTTATTTCAGATATAAGCAGGGGAAAAAGACTTAGATCATTTAGATACAAAAGTTTAATTTCGGAGTGGCATTTCTACATATTCGCAGTATCTCTCTGGAATTCTATACCCCACAACTCTCAACTTTTAAGTAACGCACGAAAATTTAAAGAAAATATTTTTAAACTGTTTTCGGCATAAGAAAATCAAACATAATTATTTGATAAATTAAATTATTTAAATTTATTTAAATTTTTTATTTAGTTTTTTTTGTTTTGTCCATCTTGTTTAATTTAAATTGTTTTTTGTTTTCCATATAAAAATTGTAATTAGTTGTTAAGTTATTAATTAATGATCTTATAATTTTTCAAATCATCAGTTCCATACTGCAAAATAAGACTCTTAGTCTTGTGTATGGAGCAATTCAAATAAATAAATAAATAAAATAAAAAATAAAAAAATTAAACTTAACTTTGTTTGCTATTGTTATTTTTCACATTTTCAATGTATTTTTTTTTACAAAAAAATCTTTTTTTTTCATTTAATTTTTTGTATTTCATTTGAATAATAATCTAAAATTAAAATTAATTAATTAATTTATAAGTATTTATATGCAGACTGTTTAAATTAATTTATAATCAACATGTTAAATTTTAAATTATATTCCTATGCTGTATAAATAAGACCTAATCTTGTTGCATAGGAAAGTAATAAATAAATCTAAATCTAAATCTAAATTATATATTATTCTTTGTTTTTTTTTTTTAATATACTAAGCTCCAGCAAAATTTTTTGTTGATTTCAACAAGTCGATTTTCATTTGCATTGAACTGAGTGTCAGCAAAACATTTTGCTTAATGTATTAAGTTTTTTGTAAAAATCGTCTTTTGCAGATATTAGCAATTTTCCAGCCAGGATCCTCAAAGCAAAAATATTTGCTGACCCTACTAACTTTTTTTTTTGCAAATTTTGCGGACTTTTTTGTTTTTTGAGTGTACATTGTTTTTAATGCAAAAAAAAAACCAGTTGCATTAGACTTCCATATGAAGCGCTTCAACAAGCGAATATATATTTTTTATTCAATAAAAAATATTTCATTAATTAAATGAAGCGATTTTTTTGAATACATTCCTATGAAAAATTCATTGTATTAAAAAAAATATTAATTTATACTACGCAAAAAATTCTATCAGAGTGTTTAAAACTTTATGAAATTGTTTCATAAATTCTATGAAACACTTCATTGTCATAGTTGTTTTAAGAGGAAACATTTCATAAGAATTGATTTAATGAAACCTCACTCAAAAGTATTTTGTAGGTTAAATTATCTTAAAATGTAATTTAACATAAATGATAAATCACTTGAAATCCGGTCTACTTACTTTTCATGTTATTCATTTTTAAATATTGTTTAAATAACAAACAAATACGTGAGAACAAAAGAATAGTAAGTCAAAAATATATGTTTAAATTTTAACTACAGATCAGTAAAAATAAATGTTCGAATTATTTATTTGAAATTATTTTTGTTTTTTTTTGTGTACAAAATGTAGACACTAAAGGGTAGCATGAATGTTTTGTAACCTATTGCTGTGATGCCAATTTTGGCGATTTTTATACTTAAAATAGCAAAAAAAAGACTAATTCACGTAAAAAGTTTAAATTTTTTTCATGCGATACGTTAATGTTATCTATATTTTTTTAATTTTTAAGATTTAACATTAGTAGAGTAAAACAAAAAATTGTTGTTGTATATATATAAAATTGTTGTTGTATATATTAAAAAAAAATGGCTTCCAAGACATTTGTGCTACCCTTTAGTAGACACGCAACACTACATACATATTTTGTTCGTATGTCTGTAGCATGGCAAAACTATAACGGTAACGTTACCTGGGAGAGTTGATATAATTTTCATTATTTTACACAACCCTGAGTATCAAAGAAAAACAAAACATCAAAGTATTTAAAAAAATTGTTTACAATTCAAATAAAAATAAAACAAATTTTAAATTGAAATTCAAACGAAAACAAATAAAACGAAACGAAAAAATATATTATTTTTAGCAACAAACAATGATTTTATGCATTCACGGATTAAATGGTTTAAGCCAGCATCAGAATCTAATGGAGGTAAATTACAAAAATATCGCAAATATTAAACAAATTTATTTGATTTTAAATTAAATTTAATTTAGTTTTGTCTTTTCTTTTGAGATGTTTGAAAATTGGGGGTAGGTTTTTGTTTAAATTTTTTTTAATGCATAGAAAGTGTTTTCTTATAAGTCTACCTTTGAATGATTTTGCTATGGGCTGTAGTATTTATTTAAACTTTTTCAATTACTTGTAATTTGAATTGAAATAATTTTGTAGGGGCAACCTGGCTTCCAGGTTGCCACCCCTTAGCTTTTTTGCCCATAAATCAGCATTAAATCAAACGTTGTCCTATTCAGAAATTGGCAAGAGAAACTATCAGAGCCAAAAATAATTTAAATTTGCAAAAAATAAAAATGTTAAAGAGTACCTAAAATCGACCCCTTTACAAAAAGGCTTCCAGGTTGCCACCGCCACCTGAAAAATTGCTGAAAATGTATAAAAAAACAAGTAAAACACCTGATTTGGGAAATTGAAGAAAAAGTATTCAATTTTATTTGCATTTGGTGGCTGCAAACACAACAGAATTTGTGAAAATCAGCATAAATTACACAGGCCTACAAAAAAAAATTTTTTGTTTGGTGTTGCTAATTCTATGTTATAATTTGGTTAATTAGTCCGCAAGACGTCATGGTTAGCTGTCAAAATCGCGAAGCTACGTTCAGGTTTGTATCGATCGGTCATAACCTAAAAAATGTATTTTATTATACTTAATGTCATTATAGTCAATTAATTTCTTTGATTAAATGATAATATCGATATGCCGTCGTCGAGAAGGTGTTGTGTAAATAATCCAAATACATTTTGTTATATTTGTGGTGAATATGTAGTAAAAAAGTTTAGAAAACCTATAACAGATGCAGTGAAGAAGACATACGTTGATTACTTTAATATCCTTGCGAAATCTCGAAAACTATACGTAGCATTAAAACAGTAAGTATCAATTATTTATCAGGGTACCGAACGTACTTGAAATCTGTTTTATTTTTAGCGGCACCAATATCATTGTAGGCCTGTGTTATCATTGAAATCGCAGTTCTGGCATATATAAACACTGAAGCGCATATTGGCACATTTCGCGCGAACTGCTGTTTTGCATTCGTGTCTTCTTGCATATTTGACATCAAGTTTAAGAGCAAACTAATATAGCAATTATTGTAATATATAATAGTGTTTGCCGCACTACACCACGAATTCAACCAGCTCCTGCTCTTGTTCTTCATTGAAAACCTACAGAAAGAGCAAAAATAAACCTAGAAATAGTCAGTGTTCCTTTTCTATTTATTGATTTAATTGCGTCGAGCAATGATTCAAAACCTTCAATGCCATGGTCTGTTGTTCTTCATGTGCGCTGCCACAATATGAATGTATATAAAATGTTATTACTCAATGGAAATATCTTTTTTGACTCAAAAGCAATTAAAATGACAATTTACTTTAAATGAATATTTTGGAAAGTTTATATAAAAACCTTGTCGAGTGGTGTAATCGAAAGGTGAGTCGTATATTTTTTCTTTAATATATGAAGGTTAAGTATTTTTTTATAACATCTTAAATATGTTTTTCAGGAAAAGAACCTAAATAGAAATAAAATTATAAACAGTCAGCGTTCCTTTTCTATTTATTGATTTAATTGCGTCGAGCAATGGTTCAAAACATTCAATGCAGTGGTCTGTTGTTCTTCATATGCGCTGCCACAATATGAATGTATAGAAAATGTTAGTACTCAATGAAAATATCTTTTTTACTCAAATCCAATTAAAATGACAATTCACTTTAAATGAATATTTTGGAAAGTTTGTATAAAAATCTTGTCGAGTCGTGAAATCGAAAGGTGAATCATATATATTTTTTTTTAATATATAAAGGTTAAGTATTTTTTTTATAACATCTTAAATATGTTTTTCTGAAAAAGGACCTTTTAAAATGGCTTTATAACAATTTTTGCTAATCTATCGAAAAAATCGTTAAAATTTTCCATTGTTTATAAATGTAGTAGTTTTTCTGACACTTTTGGGTCTAATCTAGCAATATTTTTTGAATAATAGGTGATATCACTATTAAAAAGGCGAAAAAGATTGTGGTGGCAATCTGCAAGCCTTCAACCTTCAATCTGCAACCTGCAGTTTTTGGATTTTTTTTTACAAAATATTGCAAATTAATGATATGTTTGTTTGTGTAATTTGAATGAAAAATAAATACAGCAGAAATATTCACCTTGAATTTTCACTGAAAACTTTAAGTTCCTCAGTACGGGACAAAACACACAATTTTAATTCTTAAATTTTTTAGCATTAGTAATTTACACTTAGTTCAGCAAAAGTGTTAACTACTCTTTTTTTCTCGATTCCAGTCGGAGTTACGGGCAATAAACCGCTGGAATGCCGAAAAACAGCGGGAGTGGCAATCTAAAATCATTGGCAACCCTCAAGCCTTAACCATTTTAATAAAAAAAAACAGACACGAATTTTTAAAAAAAATATTAAAAATTAAATTTGTATTAACTGTAACGGAAACAAATAAACGAAAATATTCGTTTTTTGGGGTAAAATTTGTATGAAACTTTTAATAAATGAAAATAATAATTGAAACTAAAAAAAAACAACTACATAATATCATGAATGCAGTCTCTTAGATTCTACGAATAGTTTCAATGGACTAGTTACAGTGAAAGTTTTCAATAAAACTATGTAGAAATTCATCACCGAAGTGAAGATAGTTCGCTCAGTGTAGATATTTTAGCATTATAATTTTGTATCCTTCGATTATGTATGTAAGTGTTTGCAACAATATAGAAATTAAGTTTTTCGGTGTTAATGTCAGTTGGTTTTCACAAGTGTAACAATGAATTTTTTATGTACGTGTGCCTTTATTAGAGTGTATCTTAATTTCAAAATAATTTATGGGTAGTCAGTAGTAATTACTTTCATATGTTGAAAAATTACCTATAAAAAATTTCTTTACATTCATTTTAATGAATGCGGTTGGCTTTTATAAAATTTTGTATTCCTACAAAATTATAAAGAAGAACTACATTTCCGCACTTCACAATTTTAAAATTTCGGTCCACTGTAACATATATACAAATAACATTTACTAATAAAAGTTTTGGCCTAAATTATTTATCCTTGTTATAAATTTGTATTTACAAGGAAGGCGTTCTTGGGTCACTCGAAGGTTTCGACGAAATCTTAATTTGTACTAGTGCAGACAAACTTAACGTTAATGTGATCTTAATTTTAGCTTTCCATCACAATATGGTCTCGAATACCAAATTTTATGGTCTTAAATTCAAAGGCAAAAAATAGGTTTTTTGCCTTTGAATTTAAGTATAATATTTAAAATTTCGGTTAAAGTCATGTGTTTGGATATTTATTTGAGTGGTAAATTAAACAATTTTGTTTTTGTCTTTCTTAAAATTTTATATTTTTTATATTAAGAGTTTTTAGTAATATATGTTTAGAGCGTAAATTTATTTTCTTTCAATATACAAAATAGGCATATAAATGTCAAGTAAATTAAATTGCATTTCATTGCAACTTTAAGTTAACCGGTTGATGACTAGTTTTTAAAATTAATCAAATTTCATATGAAATAATTTAATAAATCTATGCTATATAATAAAACATACTTTTTTGCAATCTCTCGTTTTAACAAGTGTTTGGATAAACCAATAAAAGGATAAATAATAATAATATAATAATATCATGTTCATATCATACAGCAGGCAAGCCGTGGTATTGAATTAAAAATCGTTATCTGCTTACATACAATATACCCTGGCGTATACTTAATGTCATAAATCTCAATATATAAGGGTACACTATTAGATGTATCAAAGTCATATTCATACGAGTACATTGTGCTACTATGGTGGTCCGCTTAGTTTTTTTGCACACTGTATGTGGCACTGTTGTTGACATATTTCTGAAAATATTTTTTTGACTGTATTTATGACCCGTTCCCAGTAAAAAAAGCTGCTTACCTATAAGCAGGTTTGTAAGTGAGTAAGCCAAAAAGAATCCCTTACAAGCCTGCTTACTTATGCTATGATTTCTATATGGCGAATTCCCACTTGGAAGCATTACTTTTGGACAAAATGAGCGCGGTTTTAGCGCTTATAAAATGCCATGAAGGCTTTCAGTAAATCATATTTCATGTCTACATTATTACAATTAAATGTAATAATATGAATATTATAAAATGTATTTTACATAAAATTCTACTGATATTAATATGTTGTTAATTTTTTTTACAAATTAATACAATAATTATATTTACTTTTTTACCGCACCACGTGCTAGCTCTTCAGAAACAAATAAATTACTAATTATTTCGTATAACATATTCGAAAACACGAAATACAATCTGTAATCAGTCGGTAAAACTGGTACAGATCGTTTATATTCCACGATATGAAACTTTCTGCATTACAACCTGTATATAGGGTTAGCTGCTTACAAAGTGAATCCATGTAAGGGAAAACAGTAAGCTCAAAATTTTTTTATTTATTTGTATACGAAAATTATCCGTTTCTTTTGCTGCTTCTCAGTAAAATGTTATAGTAAGCACTTACATCAGCGTATTTGTTTTATCCTGCTTCTAAAAACACGAATTTTTTTTATTTGGGTTGTGGTTAATATTCAGAATGAATATACGTTATGGGGATGTACAAAATTTTACATCAAATGGACCTGTTGGTAGTGCTGGAGTTGACATGTTTGCAACATTGATATTAAAAATCCGATTTATAGTTAGAATACAATGTAGGTAAAGACAACTGCAAATGTAGTTAAAAGCAAATGAAATTTCACTTGAAAAAAGGACTACTTACATATCAGTAAATTTAACTATCATTGTCATTTGGTTTTTACTGTTCAAAAAATGCACCACAATTGTACTAAAAATAAACCACATATGCAGTAAAAAATAAACAAACATTTATTTGACTTAAAAACCCTACTGTATAACATAAATGTAAAATTATAATACATCAGTTTTATGTGGTTTGTTGAAAATGTTATCAAATGAGAAATTAAAATGTAATTAATTTTTATTTCTTCCACACAAATGAATGCCTCTCTCGAATAAGGGTATAAGGCAAATTCTATTGATAACGCGTTTTTTTGTGTTCGATCATTAATACGCATAACTATGCAAATAATGTTACGAAATTTTGTCTTTTTCGTCCCACAATTAACCTTTAAAGACAGTTTTTGTTGAATAAATATTTTTATTTTCAGAAGTTTTATAAAATATAAACGGTTGACTTATGTATTTTTCAGTGAACATAATAAAAATTTACCAAAATTTCAACATTCCCATACAGAGTATTTACGGCTGACGACGTTAAGTCATAGTCGTATGTTCTGTTTTATTAAACTTATAAAACATTGTACTACAGAAAATTGAATTTGAAATAAAGAACAATTAACTAACTAACAGAATATTTATACTATTGATATTTTAATTTGCCAAAAGTTCTTTTAATCGTGAAATATGGACATCTAAAGTATGAACACAAAAAAAATGTATATATCCATATATAAACAAAACATTATTTAACTATTATTTTTAGGATATGTTTAATTTTTACCATGGCAAATCCAAGAATTAATTGTAACATGGTTGCTGACTTACAATTTAGGTTGCAATAGACTGAAGAGCCGTGAGTGTTCGTTAGTGGCGTAAATAGTAACAAACTAATGGGATGCATGTTTTATTTTCTATTTACAATCTAATGTTTAGTAATTTACATGTAGTGGTTCGAAATACAAAAAGAAGAATAAAAAAACTACTTTGAAAATTTATGAAAATACAAATAAAATTGTAACATCCCAGTGTGCCAAACGGATCCGTTTCGGATCCGCATCTTCGTATTTTCTATCCGTTTTGGATCCGTTACGGACTTGTTACGGACATCATATTAGGATCCGTTACGGACCCGTTTGTTTTCATAAAACTGATCCATAGCGGAATCCGTTACGGATCAGTTTTGGATCCGCAAGCGGTAGAAATTCTTTAAAAAAAACGGATCCAAAAACGGATTTTATGTCCGTTTTTTGGATCCGTTACGGACTCGTTACGGACATCATATTAGGATCCGTTGCGGACCCGTGTATTTTAATAAAACGGAATCCACTGCGTGGTTTTAATAAAAAAGATTTAATATTGTGATGAATTTTTTGTTTTAATTTTTTTTTATTATTATTATTAACTTCACAGTCATTTGATAGTAAAGTAAAAACAATTCAGTCAGTTCATTTAAAATTAACATATAAAAGTAAAATACATTAAAAACATATAAAACAATTCATAGAATATTAAAAAAAGTTTGTTTACAAAAAAATAAATTAATGGCCTAACCCACTGATTCCGTTTTTTAACTCTATTACGGATCCGGAACGGGTCCGTAACGGATCCGCATCCGTTTTTGTGCGCATTGGGATATACCCACTAATGAAAAATTTTCAAGTTCAATTTTTTGCTACTTCAGATTAATATTTTTAAATGGAATTTCGTACACTGGTTCATGTTGCCTATATTTATTGAAAAGCAAAAACAAATTTGTTAAAACAATATTTTTTTACAGTTTTTTACCGTGGCGTTTTATGGCACTGCATCAAAAACTTGCAGATATAGTACAATTGGATATTTTAACGACACTTGCAACTTTTAATTTTAAACTGATGTTTCTCAGCTTCTGTTAGAAAAATTGGAGTCAAATTTAGCACGCTAATTTCTCACATATCTCAGTGTTTAAGGGCGTTCATGCACCCTCCATACAGCAAAAAATAATTTTTTTTTCAATATTAGTTCCTGTTGAAAATATTTGGGCAAATCTATATTGTAATCACTGTACCAAAACTGGCCGATATTGCTAAAATGGGCGTGGCACCTCCAAAGCAATTTTAAATTTTAAACTGTTATTCCCCAGCTCCTGTTGCATGTAAACGAGCAAAATTATATGTAAAATTAAACAAAGGGAATTGGCATACAGTAAATAATACCTACATTTAGAATACTATGTAGATAAAGACCACTGCAAATGTAGTTGAAAACAAATGAAATTTCATTTAAAGAAATTACGACTTACATTACAGTAAATTCAACTAACATTGTCATTTGTTTTTTAATGTTCAAAAAATGACTAACAATTGTAGTAAAAATGAACCACATTTTAGTAAAAAATAAACAAACATTTATTTTTCTTTTATTTTTTTAAATAACAAAAAAACAACTGTAAAAATTTAATGTAAAATCATAAAACAGTCAAGTCAGTCAACAAGGTTAGTAAAAAATTAAATTTTTTCTGCAAATGACTGACATTTAGATTAAAAATAAAGAAACTGTATTACAACCCAAACAACTACATATTTTTAAAGCAGAAGTTCCCTGAGTGGCTTATTATGGGTACATAATATAAAATTGGACTGTCTCTTGTTTTGTTTCTTTAGAAATGACGTCTAATCGACTTAACCATTTTTCGTGCATAGCTAGAACATAGAATTAGCTATATGCCATACTTTATCGGGATCGGAGAGAGAAGAGCGTGACACCGTTCATATTTTCAAAAACTTCAGAAGTTATATATCACGCCTCTTATAGCAATTTATGTTTAGCATACATGTAGCTAAATGTGGTATGAGTAAATAAGGGGAATTTTTACCTACCACCTAACCCAAAATTCTTAATATATTTATCCAGGCTCATACTGAACGTTTTCTAACAAAGTTTGAAACGGTGTTTCAAATCCGGATTGAAACCAGCTTACAACAATTTATTTTTATAATTAGTTAGTTTGCCTCTTGGCACATATAATTTCTTAATGCGTTTTTTATAATAGCCAAAAAAATTTATTAAACAAGATTTAATACAAGTGGATTTAAGAAAACAATTAAATTTTCTTCTAAACATTTGCATTTGATATCTAAAACTACCGGTGACAAAGTACCGGGTTTTTAAGCTAGTCGGTTATATATCACAAACTGGTAAATGGTAATTTTTCGGACAGTCACTTTTAAAATTGGATAAGATTTTTATGAAAGAAGATATAATAACGATTTGTTAACTTTTTAATTTAATTTGTTTAATTTAATTTAAATTTAATTTTAATTTATGACTTTTCTATGCAACAAGATCATATATTATTATTAAAGCATAGAAATATAATTTTTAAGGTTTAAATTGTTAGAAATAAATAATACATTGATGTAGTTTAAATTGAAATATTTGACAGTGAAATAAACGAAAACAAATTTGTAATGTCAATTCACATCCTCTCTCAGCTTGGCTTTTATCGTAGATAGCTAAAAATTTACGGTGCCACCTATTTTGTTTTGGGTGAATGTTTTTTTATAAATTTTTAAGTTGTACCAGTTTGTAGTTTTCTTCGAACACATATTTAAGTATTCATGGGTACCTTCATGGGAGACCTTTCTTGTGAGTTTATTGTGTGTGTTCAATAATGAGGTGTTTAATGTATAACCTTTGTGCTTAATTACTTCTTATTAATACGATTAGTTTGTTTTAATGAGCTGCTCTTCATTTTTATGTTATCTCAATTAGGATAACAGACAAATTGTGTGAATCTATAAATTTTGTTATATGTAATTATTCAGGTATACTAATTTATTATACATAGCCACAATGTTTTCTAATCTAAATTATTGTGTTTTATAATTTTACCAAATGGAAATATCGTATAAGGCGTAATTTAGATACTGAAATTGTGTATTAAATAGTTTGTAGTATGAATTTAATGTTTACTTTGTTCCGATTTGTCTAAAATTACGTTATAAATAACAAAAAGTTGTATAGTAAATTTTGAATTATGTTTGAAAGATAAATTTTAGTAATGAAAACGGAAAACCCAGCAATATATTTGTAAGTATATCTCATTACTGTTTGCATTATCGTCTGCATTATTTTAATATACAAAATATTCGCGTGTAGTGGGAATTTTTTTGTCCGTTTACTGATCATAACTCTGTAACGTTTGTGTTTTATACTTAGAATTCTCAAACTTTACACGAGTAATCTTGAATGCATTTTCCTTTTAATGTCAGTGTTTCAGCGAAATAGCGTTCGCGGTCATTGTGATTAATCATTCAAAAATATGAATTTTTATATTATTTTTATTTACGAGCATTTTGGTTACGAGTGGCTCGATCAGTTTGTTTATATATTGTGTTTTATATATAGTCTGTTTTAATATCAGTCATTCCATGTCAGACCGTAGGATTTTTGCTAAAAATTGACTTTGAGACATCAATGATGTCTTTAAAAATAATTGTACATATTCTTCATTAAAAAATATTTTACACGTGTTTCCAGAAAAAAATTAAACATTTTTTTTCAAAAAGTTATGTGCATTTGAAAATCGACAAAATCGTGAAATATCTTCAGACATGACAACTTTTAAACTTATGTTTTTTTTAATACTTGTGAATGGATTTTAAGGTTTAATACCTTATTTTAAAGGTATTTTAACCTTCTTTTTAAATTTGTTTTTTATATTTAATAGAAAAATCTGAAAAAAATATTTTCGAAAAAATATAGTCGAATGGATTCTATTTTTTTATTATAAACAATCGTGTACTCCGTCACATATTAGTCGAAGCAGAATAACGTCAAGTTTTTCATTCCATTGATTTATATTTAAATTTGTATTACCATTTGGGGTGTAGAACAAAGTAGTTATGGGATCCCCAGAGATAAGGTTATGAATGACAGTTTTCGGAACAACTAAAATATTAAGTGTTGTATAATTGTATTTATCGGGTTAGCTTTTATTAACAAGCCTAATGAAAAATAAAATTGGAATTTCGAGAGCATTTCTGAAACTACATAATCGATTTCAAAAGTAGAAACCCCATTTTAAAGAACATAATAAACACTAAACACTTGATTCCAAACTTTCTAAAATAATATAGCAGTTAGTTTTTATAATTATTTTATTTTAATTTAATCAGATTAGATTTTCGTATCAGTTTTGTAAGTTTATAAGGGGAAAAACAAAATAATTAATAATTTTAGCAAAAATCAAAATTAGTAATTTTAATTTCCTCTAAATTGTATTCCAAATACAGCACGTTGGTGAGCTTATATATTTGAAGAAATAAAAAAAATTTAAACAAATTCAAAATAATTTTCCGAGTTGCAAAATGTATGCAACAAGTTGCCCGAGGTGTCAGCGGATTTTTTTTTAATAACCAAACCGAATAACCAAAAATTTGAGATACACCAAACGCCCCCTTTATCGGAGATAAATAAGGATTAAAAAAATATAACTTTGTTAACAAATATCGTGACTATATTGCCCTGATGAACAGTTTATGCATATTATTATTTTTTTTTTAAGGACCCAGATCTCAATAGACACATTTAAACTATATTTTACTGCATTATAGTATTTTTTCAAAAATGTGTACACTGTTGTATACAAGGGTAGTGAAATGGTTTAAACCTTATCCGAAGTTGAAAATCGTTTCCCAAATGGGCTGTATACTTCACGTTAATATAAATTCTTACAAGTTGGAAATTTTTTGTAAAAATCGAAAAATTCTTCATAATATACCCTTTCCGAAAAGGTATAACAGTGGCTAATATATCAATATACAAAAAACAAATACTTGAAATATTGGTTAGCTAGTTTCCTAAAAATTATTTTAGTTGAAAAACTTATACTCAGTCAATATTTTCCAATACTTAAACAATAAAAAAGTTTTTTTTTTCTATTTTTAATACAACATCTCAATATAACGGAGTAAACTATACCATAAATAAACAATTTTCAAAAACCATTTATCACAAATATTTCCCATTGTGTAACGGCCAATTGTATTGATTATTTTTAAAAAAATAATGATGACTCATTATGGGATTAGTAAGCACTTCTCACGCAGTTATGTTTTATATACGGACTTTTCTCAAAAATTTTTAAAATTGGTGTTAAAAAAGACTTTATTTTATGACACATTAATAAGATTTTACTGGATAGTTAAATGCTATTTAGGCAAATCCTTTTGCGAGGATCATTTTCTTTCACTTTCACTAGGCAAATCCGTTTGCGTGGATCACTTTCTTTCACTTTCAGACAAGGGTCAAATTGTTTTTTGGAAAATTTATTAAAAAATATTAGTTCTTCATAATATTGGGTAAAGGTACTCCGTTGCAGACTCCTCACAGTCCTGAAGTAAAAGTTTTTACCATCCCACTAACTTTTCATTCATGGACCCCCAAATTTTTTTTTTTTATATATTAAAAAAGTGAAAAATATCAAAACAACTAATGTTGGGACCAATCCAAACCCGATTAAAATGAACTCCGAGGGGTCATAAAAATTAATTTATTACAATAGACGCTTGTAAATATTTACTGGAGTAAAATGTTTGAAACATTTTTTGTTGTACACTAAATATTATGCAGAAACAATTTTCTAGAAAACAACTTTGTAGTTGCAACCGAATTTTTTGCCCAACCATTTTTTGTAGTTCCGCGTACTATCAATATTATTAAATTTTAATACTATTGTAATAACCGATATTTATTTACAAATTTAAAATTTTTATTGTGACGGCTGAATATTTTATGTTTATGGACTATAATATGCTATAAATAGATTCACATGCATTCAACACAACTAATTTTATTTATAAAAAAATGGTATGCCTCGCACTGGGTAAAACCGGCGGTACTTTTCCTCTTGCCTAATCCCAATTTAAATATGTTTTTTTTTTTTGTTTCAACCTTGAATATTTTCTAGTTTAAAATTTAAATACTTGTCTAAAAATATATTTGCATGTACAACAGAAATTCGGTTGCTGATCTCAATATTTTATTAGAATTACCAAAACTATAAAAAAATTAATATATTATTTTAAAATTATTTTATTAAAAAAAATCTTATGCCGCGAACTGGAGTCGAACCGGTGACCTTATGCTTGTCAGGTTATGCTTACCTCTTGCCCACACTCAATTTTAAAATTTCTGCCTTGAATACTTTTTTCTTTCAAGTTTAAATATGTATGTCTAAAAATAGATTTGTATGTGCAACAGAAATTCTGTTGCTGATCTTAATATTTTATTAGAGTTACCAAAACTATTAAAAAATTTTATATTATTTTAAAATTGTTAACAAAAACTAATATTTTTAATAAAGTGATTTTTTTTTTGCAGTCGAAACTAGTATTCGATTTTACCTGCAAATATTTTATGCAAGGAATAAAATCTCCAACAAGTGGTTGGTTGTTGGTATTACAGGTTATGTAGAAGATAAATATTTTTTCAATATTGATAA
Organism: Delia radicum; assembly: GCA_021234595.1. Taxonomy (NCBI): domain Eukaryota; kingdom Metazoa; phylum Arthropoda; class Insecta; order Diptera; family Anthomyiidae; genus Delia; species Delia radicum. The sequence goes on along the minus strand of CM037851.1, from coordinate 187,928,621 downwards.
GGAAAATCAATATTTTGAATGATATGACTGTGTTTTGGTTAATTTTGGTTAATTTTGTATATTTTCTGTTTACAATATAGTTAAATTATTCTAATGATGAATTTTAAGTAATTGCAATTAATATTATTGAATAATGATTCAATTTTGTTTGTTATAATGGAACTTCAGCCAATTTATTCTTTGTGTGTAGTTGTCCACAAAATATTAATAACTTTTATAAAATTTGTTAAATTTTTTGAAATTATTCCATTTGATACATTTCATAAAGAATTTCTGTCTTCGGTTTAGAATTTGTTCAAATTCAAAGTAATTTTAGTATTAAAGTTAAAACATTTGTGTTCCTAGAAAAAACACATAAAAATAGCAGAAAGCATATTTAAAATTAGTAAAAAAAAATTACGATGCAGGAACAATTTTCTATAATTAGTAGAAATAAAACTGTTAAATTTGGAAAATTTTATATTCGAATTGAATTTTATAGAAAAAGCAATTTACTCTGTGTTAATAAGACTAACCGATTGCCTCAGCTAAAATAAGTGACAACGAACGGTGTGAGCCGTTTGGTTTTGAGTTTAATACTAAATTTATTTATAATTATTTTCTACAAACTAAGTTAAAAAATCACTTAAAACTAAAAGGAATCATATTTTACATAACACTGCATGTGGTTATTATTTGCTAGGTACATAGCGCATGTGTTATCGATGCAGTATGTACGCATGTGTTATCAACTGACCTCACGGACAGTTTTGTGATAAGTGTTCAGCGTACCTAGAATACTGTGTAAAATGCTTATCTTTACAGCAGGTCATAAATTCTGCTGTCATAAATTTGTTGGTTTATTACTATACTCATAAGTACAGATTTTGGGAAAATACTAAAGGGTGGTTAAATTTCAAGGGCCGATGTTGATTTTGAATTAAACACAAACTATTTAGGAAATTATTGTAATTTTATTTTATTATGATATACTGGTATTACTCAATTATGTATGGAACAAAATATCGGCCAAATGGGCGCCGCGACCACGGCGGCACACCTCCATCCGATGGTCCAAATTTTCGATGACGCTGAGGCATAATGGAGGTTCTATGCCGTTAATGTGCCGAATTATCTCATCCTTTAGCTCTTGAATTGTTGCTGGCTTATCGACGTACACCTTTTCTTTCAAATAACCCCAAAGAAAAAAGTCCAACGGTGTCAAATCACATGATCTTGGCGGCCAATTGACATCGCCATTACGTGAGATAACACGGCCATTGAATTTGTTGCGCAAAAGAGCCATTGTTTCGTTAGCTGTGTGGCAAGTGGCACCGTCCTGCTGAAACCACATATCGTCCACATCCATATCTTCCAATTCGGGCCATAAAAAGTTCGTTATCATCTCACGATAGCGAACACCATTCACAGTAACTGCCTGACCGGCCTCATTTTGGAAAAAATACGGCCCGATGATGCCGCCAGCCCATAAACCGCACCAAACAGTCACTCTTTGTGGGTGCATTGGTTTTTCGACAATCACTCTTGGATTCTAATTCGCCCAAATGCGGCAATTCTGTTTATTGACAGCAATATTTTCTGCAGTACGAGCTATACGAGCATGCACTGGTGTTCTCACATCTTCTACAGACACGGTTTGCTCGAATTTTTCCACGATTTTTGCGATTGTACGCACATTTGGACGATCAAATTGACCAAAAAAATCACGAAGTGCACGATATGCATTCTGATTTGAACGCCCATTTTCATAATAAGTCTGGATAACTTTAACACGTTGTTGGATTGTGTATCTCTCCATGGTTCAAATTGAGTAAGTCTGAAATAGAGAAATGTCAAATAAAATTCGGAAAAAAACTTGGCGTTTAGGTGTGGTTCACATTCAACATCGGCCCTTACAATTTAACCACCCTATAACATTTTATGATGGAAAATTTGAAATGTAAATATGAAATTGTAAATATTAAAGATTTCTTAAGAACTATAAAAATGTAAAATAAAAATATTTTATTATTAAAATATGCATGTTCAATTCTGAAACACTCTGCTAAAATCAGAAAAAAACTTTTGCTAAATATTAGTAGACAAAAACTGTAACATCAACAAATTTTTTTTTTTATATTTATCCTAAATTTGTTTGAATGTTTTTAACAGTTTATTTTTGCTAACCTCAAGAGAAAAAATTTCTAAAAAGTTGTAGACTACCGATTTCAGATAAAAGTTGTAGACTACCGATTTCTCATAATGAAATTCTAAAAAAAAACTTTGAAAATTTCACATATTTTTAAATTTTTTTTGGGAACTAATATTTAATTTATTTATTTATTTATTTAATATTTATTGAGCCTTTTTTTAACAATGAAAGAAATTGAAACAATAAAACAAGAAGAAAACTTAAGACTAAAACGTATTATCTTAATTTTCAATAAATTTAAACAGCACCAAGCTTTATCTTTAATGAGGTAAAAAAAAAAATCTAAAAGATTCCAAAAACGTTTAGTATGACCTTGCTCCCGGGACTTACATAATTTGAGAGATAATCTCTTAAAATAAACTTAATTCTAACTTAAAACTAAAATTACAGACTAAATTAGACTAACATAAAATAAAAACAACACACAAATATCACAAAAATAGTACTATCCTCTATGAGTACCAGGAGTGCTTTTGGTATAAAAGCTGGGACATATATTGACATTTAAGTCGAAATTTGGAGGTTCTTCATTAATATACCCAATCGGTGATAGGTAGTTTGTGTTAGTCCAGTTAAAGCTTCTTTGTTCATAAAAAATGTTTTTAATATGATTATTATTATGATTTCTAATTCTTGCTATAAAATTTTTTAAAATGTCACAAACATAAAGACCAATTGGAGTTACTTTAGCTTGACTATAAATATAGTGATTAGAAAATCGTTTATTGACTGATTCGTAGTTCAATCCTATACAACATCTTAAAATTTTTCGTTCTAGAGTTTCCATTTCCTTTATTATGATTGGGGAAATGTTAAACCATATGGGGAAACCATATAAGAAAACTGGTCTTATACTCGTTTTATATAATAAAAGTTTAGTTCTCCTTGGCAAACTTTTATTGTATAAAATTTTAGAAAATGCTCCCAATATTTTATAGGACTTATTCAAAACGATTCTGGCATGACGATTAAATTTTACAAGATTATTAAAATTAACTCCAAGATATTTTATATTGTCGGTAATGGGAATTTCAATACCATCAAGAAATAACTTTAGCTTTTTACTCTCTGGCACAACAAAATTTCTACATTTTCCAGATGCATTGCGGAGACAAATCGCTTCACTTTTAGAGGTATTAATTTTGATTCCCCAATCATCATAAAACGTTTAACAACTCTCAGATGGTTAGAAACTTGTGTTAAGGCGTCAATAGGCGATTCATTGTGTGAATACAGGAGAGAATCATCCGCGTATAGCAACGCAGTTGAATTTGGTGTTACGTGAGGAAAATCGGACATAAAAATATTATAAAGATGTGGAGCTAATATGGAGCCCTGTGGCACTCCACAACTAATATTCCCAAAATCTGACGACTTACTGTTGAAGTGGACACAAAAAGTTCTATTAGTGAAAAAGCTTTGACAAAGTTTTACAATAGAAGCATTAAATCCTATTTGAATCATTTTATAAATGATGCCTTTGTGAAAAGCATGGTCAAATGCTTTTTCTACATCTAAAGAAACCGCTACAGTACAACAGCGATTACGAAGATTAGAAATCACATCATTATGAAATTTTAATAAGGCATCAACAGTAGAATGACCATTTTTAAATCCAAATTGCAGATCAGGAATATATGAAACGTTAATTCCTATGTCCATTTTTTCCCTTATAATTTTTTCAAAAATTTTTCCTAAATTCGAAAGTAGTGAAATTGGACGCAAATTGTTAATATCCGTAATATTTTTCTTCTTTTGAATGGGTATAATTTTCGAAGTTTTCCACGCATCCGGAAAATACGAATTATTTAAACAATTATTAAAAATAATCGTAAGGGATTCAAAAGCTTTAATTGGAAGTTTTTTTATAATAAAATTGGAAATATTGTCTAAGCCATAAGATTTTTTGTTATTAATATTTTTAGAATGCGCTAAAACTTCATCTAAAGACGATAGACTTTGACAGTTTTGTGTGTTACTGGCTGGAAAATGTTCTGAAAATGTATATATATTATCTGGTACCCCATTAAGAGTAGAACTTATAGTTTCCGAACTTCTGAAAAGTCTCTATTAGGGAAATTTCCACTGTAGATGTTTGAAAAGTGTTCCTTAAGCTTGTTTACCTTTATTTCATCGTCATCAATGATTATACCATCTACAGACAAACTTTTGACATGTTTATTTCTCATGTATCCTATAATTCTATATATCTGTTTATGTGCAGTGGGTCCAGCTTTAATATTATGAAGTTTTGATTTGAAAATTTCCGATTGTTCTAACGCTACTTGTCTTTTAATAATGATATTTAACAGTTGTATTTGTTTAGAAAGCAGTAAATATTCTGAATCAGAACGATTTAGAGTTCTATGATATATTCTCTTCAAATTCCTCTGCCAAGAGTATTTAATTTTAAACAAATTCTTAATTTGTTCTGAAATTAAAAACTTTCGATGTTTTAATTCAATTTTTTCAGAATGGTTATTGGATACTGAATTTATAGTGTTTGTGATTCTATTTATATACTCATTGATTTCGTTATTCGACAAATTTTCATCTAAATTAGGAAAGTAATTTAAAATATGATTATTTATATCGTTCCTAAAGTTATCCCAATTTGTATTCTTAAAGGATAAAAAGTTGAAGGTGGATTTAAAATAACATCAAAATTTGGGAGTTTAATCTGAAGCTTCAGAGGAAAGTGATCAGAGAATGTAGGAAGACCAGAAATTTTGAAATTGGAATTTGTTGAATTTATACAATTAGAACTCACTAAGAAATGGTCAAGGAAAGAGGACCCATTCGGATATGAAGGAATGAATTAGAAATACGTGTAAAAAAAATAGAGTTTTGCTGTAAAAAGTTAAAAAATAAATTTCCATTTTGATTGTTTACTGAATCACCCCAAGAAATATGCTTAGCATTGAAATCCCCACCAATAAACGTTCCATCAAAATTTTGAGAGAGAACACTAATATCTGTAAGACCATTTGTAAGAATTGTTGAATTACAATTACATGGGATATACAAAGAACCAACTAACAATTTTTTTACTAAACCATCAATTACTATTTCAATTGACACAAATATATTTGGAAAATCTAAACCAGCTGTATTCATTTTAGTATATTTGTATGATTTTCTTAAGACTATAGCGACTCCAAGAGAACTTTGGTCTCTTATAAAATTATAATTTTCCATAACTACATTATGTCGAGCATGAAGATGAGTTTCCTGAATGAATGCAGCATCTACCCTATTAATTCGTAAAATATTCAATAGATCTATTCTTCGACTCACTTCAATGAGAGATCTAACATTAAAAGAAAGTAAATTAAATACATTACGGGTCATATGCTTGATTTACTTCGACTAGAAGATTACGACATTGTTGTCTGGCTTTCTCCTCAGAAAGATTTTTATAATTCATAATAAAATTCTCTATTTTGCTTTCTAAAGATAACGCCTCAGGTTGACAAAGAATTTTAGCAATTTTTAAAAACTCTTGTATTATAGGTGGTTTCGAAATAGATTGCTTAATATGATTTAAATTAGAATTTGGAAAAAGACTAGCGAAAGATCGATTTTGCTGTACAAAATTGGTTTTGTTTATAGCATTAGCTACGTTAATGGAAGCTCTTTGTTTTCTTTCTCTAACTTCGAGTTGAATTCTTTTCTTTATTTCTACATATTTTTTATAAGCAGAGCAGCCTTTAAAACTGGATGGATGGCCATGTTGCTTGCAATTATTACAAAAAGGTAAATTGTCTTTGTTTGAGACAAATTTACATTCTCCAGGAGCATGGCCTTGATCACATTTGACACAGGTATATGGTCGGTTGCAATTACGTGACATGTGTCCCCATTGTTGACAACGCCAACATTGAATCTCCCTTCTATTACTCTTAGGAGGTTCCCATGATATTCTTTGGTTTAATAAGTATTTTAAGCCAGTTATTTCTCTTAAAGTTTTACCCGTCTTTAATGTAATTAAAAATAGTCCTGTATCAAAATCGTTCTTTATGGAAAAAGAAGTAGAAAATTTAGAAACCGACTCAATTGTATTTGGAACCAACGAATCAATCTCAGTCTGTATCAATTTAGTATCGGACTTATAATATAAACCCCTAAGCACTATACTTAAACGTTTTTGTTCAACCGGTGTGTATGAGTAAGATTCAATCTTCTTTTCCCTAAGTAATTGCATCATCTCAGCATGGACCAATGCGTCTCTCACAAATAATTTGCTTTTGTGTCTGTTTTTGTTAACGATTTTATAGTCAATTTTCTTAGTCTTAAGTTGATTTGTTAAATCTTCAATGTTAACATTAAACAAGAATATTGGTGGGCAAAAGGAATTTTCCTTTTTCGATAATTTGCTGGTGTCTTTTATTAAATTATTCTTTCTAGCATTGTTTTTTTCTTCCTGAATATTTAACTCACCTAAAATAGCGAATCTATTTTGTGAACCTTGTGCGTTGTTTGTAACAAATTATTTTCTTTTGGATTTTGCTTCTTTAAGCCAAATTTAGATAAATCTACCTTATCATTACTAGATCTTTTTCGTTTGTTGTTTTGTACACATCGAAAATCTTCTTCGTCTGATGTAAATGAAAGGATAGAATCACATTCCAATGAAGTACCAAAAGGATATTGATTATGTAAAACATTTGTTGTGTTAACATCGCTAATTATGTTTACTTTATTTGCATTTCTTTCTGAAAGTTTCGGGCCACTAGGACGCTGAATTGGGGTGTTATAACCAGCGTTCTCAAAAGATTGACCATTATTGTCATCGAGCACCATTGAATTATTTTCAATATTAGTTAAAACATCCATTTTTGATTTCGGTATTGTACCTACATTTTTATTTGACGAAGAGCTGTTTTGCAACACATTTTTTGATATTTGGGCAGATGATTTTGGAATTTGATTTGATTTATCTGGTGGTAATTTCTCTAACGACTTATCCGGCGGCAAATTATCATCCAATAAAGAAGGAGGTGAAGCCATTTCACGATTTGTCAAAAAAGTTTTTTGAGTTTTCCTTTACTTTTTTTTTATTAAAAAATTAAAAGTTTTGAAAATATTTTTTTTTTTTTTTTGAATATATTTTTTTCTGTACGACGTACTCTGATTAAAGTTTATTAGATTAATTTGTTTCTTTCACTTAAAAGCTAACGTTTAACTCAAATATAACTAACAATTTTTAGATTTAACAGATATATTTTTGGTATTCTTATTTTTATTAATATTTAGATATGAAATATGCTAATTTAAACAGTAAACAGTTTTTCCTAACAGTAAAAAAACGCTGCTTACATGCAAGCAGGTTTGTAAGGCAGTAAGCCCAAAAGAGTCCCTTAAAAACCTGCCATGATTTTGATATAGCGAATTCCCACTTGCAAGCATTACTTTTGGGCTTAATAAGCATGGAATTTAGCGCTTACAAAAAGCTGTGATTGCATGGATTTCAGTAAAATCATATTTCATGTCTACATTATTACGATTAAAAGTAATGATATGAACACACATAATTAATTTTACATAAAATTTTACAGCTAAAGCGTGTTATTTTTAGAGTGTCACAACTTTGAGTTGGCATCACTGCTTTATTTGACCAATCATTTAACAGCTGATAGTTGATTTTTGTTTAGTTTGCTTTGAAATTTCATTATGAATCGGCTTACACGAGGGCAACGCGTGCAAATTGTTGAAATTTTTAATCAAAATAATTGTTCCATTCGTCAAACTCATCGTGCACTTCTTCCATTTTATGGCGTACATAATCGTCTTTCAGAGCGGCTAATTCGGAGAACAATAGATCGCTTTCGGACCACATTTACTGTTACTGAGGTGAAGAGAATCCACAAGCTTTTGTCGAAACACCATTACATTCACAGAAAATTACTGTTTGGTGCGCTTTATGGGCTGGCGGAGTCATTGTCCTATTTGTCTTCAAAAACGATGATGTTTAGAGTGTTACTATCAATGGTGAACGGTATAGGAACATTTCGTACCTAAATTACTTGGCATTAATCTTGCTGATATGTGATTCCAACAGGACGGAGCCACATGCCACATAGCGGGCGCTACAACTGATTTACTCAAGGAAACTTCTGATGAAAAAAATAATTTCACGAAATTGCCCAATTAATTGACCACCAAGATAGTATGATTTAACCGTATTGGATTATTTTCTTTGGGGTTATGTTAAGTCAGTTGTCTACGTCGATAAACCACAAACAATTGAACACTGAAAATCAACATTCGAAGAGTTATCGCCGAAATACGGCCGCAAATGCTGCGAAAAGTTGTTGAAAATTGGTGCTTCAGATTGCGCCTTCTACGCGCCAGACGTGACGGCCACATGGCAGAAATCATATTTAATTAAAAATTATGTTCATAAAATTTTCTTTCCAATAAAGCCCGCTTCATTGATATTAAAAATATATTTCCTTATTTTATTATGATTTAAACTTGTGTCACTCTATAAAAAAAACACCCTTTACTAAATTATTCTTGTTAAAATTTTTCACATATAATACAATCCCAGTAAAAAATTTTCGTGTTTTTAGAAGCGGGATAAAACAAATGCTCTGATTTAAATGCTTACTATTACATAATACTGAGAAACAGCAAAAGGAACGAATAATTTTCGTATAAAAATAATCAAACAAAACTTTTGAGCTTACTGTTTTCCCTAACAAGAATGCAGGTTGTAAGCAGCTTACCCTAATCCCTTATAAGGATGCAGGTTGTAATGCAGAAAGTTTCATATCGTGTATTATAAACGATCTGTACCAATTTTCCCGAGTGATTTCCGATTGTGTTTGCTGTTTTCGAGTATGTAATAAAAAACCATTAGTCATTTAACTGTTTCTGAAGAGCTTATCCATGCTGCTGCATAGTAAAATGAAATTTGAATAAAAAAAGTGATAATTTGTATTTATTTTTTTTTTTTTCTTTAATTTATTTATAACACAATGCACCAAAATGGGGGTAATGATCATGGGCGTCGATTATTCCCATATCATATAAATGTATTAGGGTTGTATAGTATGTAAAACCCTCAAACATGTGTGGTTCTGCACACAGAAAACAGTTTTGTAGTTGCAACCAAATTTTTTAGTTCCACGTACTATCACTACTTTTACAATTTAATGCTATTGTAACAACCGACATCGGTAGTAGCAACCGTATTTGTAGCCAATCGAATGGTTCAGTGTAGCTATCAAGTTTTTGTTAGTTATTGTTTCGTTGAAATATGGTGGAGCGAGGGGCAATGGACTGCTTGGAAACCTGGATGAGACAATTGACACTCTGAGAAGAAGTAAAATCACCAATTGATTTTATTCCTCAGAAAGAACAAGAAAAATATCCTAAAAAAAAAAAAAAAAAAAAAAAAAAAAAAAACATTTAGGAGTTTAGGGTTTCCAAATTGGATTTAATGGCAAATGTGTTTATTTTGCATTAACATTACCGCCCGCCTTGCAGTGTATATGCAAAGAGAAAAAAAAAATTAAACACCGGAGTCAAATGTCGTAGATACTTTTATATTCTAACTTAATAATAAAATTAAATTGCATTTATATAAGTATGTGCATTTAGAGTACAGATATAAAATCCAGAAATATATTCAATTCAAATTCAATTCATGTGGTTAAATTTCAATTCGATTTAGTAACTTATAACTATATGTACAGTATCTTAAAGATACAGGTAGGGTTAAATTTTGCTTTTATATTAATGTTTGATAGTGCGCTATTTGTCTTGGTATCTTTATGTTGAACAAGAACCATAAATGGTCCATCCAAATATAGTACTTTGGGCAGTTGGATAACCTGTTTTGCAGATGACACCCTCGCATATCACCCTCGGATATAGATCCACCCCTATAACAACATCTATACCGGCAGATTCATAGAATTTGGAGTCAGCGAGAAATAGGTCGCGAAAGTTCCTTTTAAAAGACTCTGGCAGTGACTGACTAGGAGTGAGACGGGTGAGACGGTTGTCAACGCGAAAGGTTCCTTCTATTTTCGAATTGGAATCGAACCTTGATTTTAGAGTCAATGGGCATATAGTCTCATCCTGGAGAGTCAAAGTTGTTAAGCGAAGCTTTTCGACAAATCGCTTGGAAATGCGGCTAATTGGAGAGCCAGAGTCGAGAAGACAACGGGCATGAGAAGTGGTTGTGTCCAACTTGACGAGCACAGTTGGGAGCAAAATAACGCTATTCTGACGTAAAATAGCTGTGAGTGACGATACTTTTGAAGAAGAAGCTGTTGATGGCGAACGAGCTCTTGGGCGAACGTTTCTGGATGTTGAGGCCGGTGGAGATAGAGAACGTGAACGTGCTGGCGAAGCTAAAGATTGTTGGATTAATCTTGGATTTATATGCAGAAGTGTGTGGTGAAATTTTTTACACTTTTTACAGCCATGCTTGGTAAAGCATGCTCCTTGAGAATGGTCATGAGCCAAGCAATTAGAGCAATACTTATGAGCCTGGACAGCCCGAATACGTTCCGTAACATTCATGGCCAAAAACTTCCTGCAATTCTTCAAAGGATGTGGTCGTTTACAAATTTTGCATAGGAACGAGTTATATTTTAGTGGGAGATTTGTATGAGGGGTATGTCGACGAGGTTGTCTATGCTTGGTTGGTTTACTAGCGGAGTTTTTAGGCATGATTATCTAAAATAAATAATTATATGAAATTAAGCAACAAATAAACGTTAAGACAAAAACTGTGGAGTTATTCCGATGATAGCACTACTAGTTTGGTAATTGGCCTAGTTATCAGCCCTTTTTGGGTGAAAACGTCGGCGACACGAACGCGTTTATCAGAACCGTAGTAAGTTTTTTCTACTCTGCCAAGACGCCAGGAATTAGGAGGAAGGTTTTCATCTTTTATAACTACCAGTGCGTTTTCAGGGAGATTATTCTCTGGTTTTTGCCACTTGACTCTCTTTTGCAATTCTTTTAGGTACTCGTTTTTCCAACGAGTACAAAAGTTTTGGTGGACAAATTTAAGCCGATGCCAACGGTTGACTATAGATCTAGCTGGCTCATTGATCTCTGGGTCTATAGGTGCTAATATGGGAGATCCTATAAGAAAGTGCCCTGGAGTCAAAGCTGACAAATCAGAAGGATCCTGAGAAAGTGGAGATAAAGGCCTAGAGTTCAAACAAGATTCAATTTTTGACAATAAGGTTGAAAATTCCTCAAAAGTGTATTTAAAACACCCTGAAATCTTGCGAAAATGAGCTTTAAAGCTTTTTACTCCTGCCTCCCATAATCCACCCATATGCGGAGCACCTGGCGGAATAAAATGCCAGGTTATATTCTGATGAGCATAGTTGGCGGTAATGGCCTGGTGGGAAGTTTGAATAAATTCCTTTGCAAGAACTTTGGATGCCCCTACAAAAGTTGTACCATTGTCGGAATGCAAATGCAGCGGACAGCCACGGCGGGATACGAATCGGTTAAAAGCAGCCAGGAATGCAGCAGTGGACAAATCTGATGTGGCCTCCAAGTGTATTGCCTTTGTGGAGAAGCAAACAAATACACACACGTATCCTTTTGTAATACGACAAGCTCTACCGGAATAACTCTTTATGTCGAATGGCCCCGCAAAATCAAGTCCTGTATGCGTAAAAGGGCGTGATATTTCTGACCTTTCAGGAGGTAAAGCCGCCATTATCTGCTTTTGGCACTTCTTTTTGTATAGTATACAAGGCTTGCACTTATTTATCGTAGTTTTTATCAAATTCTTAACTTTTGGTATCCAGTATTGACTCCTTATACTACGAAGGACAAGCTGATTACCGCCATGGAGAGTAACTTCATGAACAAATTTTACCAAAAGCCTTGAATATTGACAATTGTAAGGAATTATAATAGGATGTCTTTCATTGTATGACAAGCCTGGAGAAGATTCGAGTCTACCACATGAACGAATTTGGCCTCCTTGGTCCATAAATGGATTTAAATTTAAAAGAGAGCTGGACGAAGATATAGGCAGACGTGAAGAGAGAGCCTTATATTCTTTCGGATACCAAGCCTTCTGATTCATTGATATAAGGCTGTCACGAACCGCAACAATTTCCGAGCTTGTAATAACTATAGATTTTTTTGAAAAGCTGGATTTATATTTTGGGTGAGTGCGGTAGAAAAACCTGTACACGTATGCAATCACACGTAGAGCTCTTGAAAAGGATGAAAATCTTTCTAAAATATCATCGAAGTTGTGAAAGTAAGAAAAGTTAACTTTTATAACTTTCCTTTCAAGACTAGTATCCGGAACTTCATGTGGACTACAATTTGGCCAAAGGTCTGCTGAATCTTGAAGCCATGATGGACCGTGCCACCATAGGTCGTTTCCAATAAGGTCCTGAGGAAGCAGTCCTCGACTCGCTAAGTCAGCAGGATTAGATTCGGACTCGACATGATGCCAGTGTACTGGATCAACTATTTCAATAATCTTGGAAATTCTGTTAGCGACAAAGGTCATCCAAAGACAAGGTGGTTTTGCTAACCATGAGAGGACAATAGTAGAATCTGTCCAACAATAAATTGAATAATTAGAAATTTCTAATCTAGGAACTATACTATCAAGCATTTCAGCTAGCAAAACAGCGCCACATAATTCAAGTCTCGGAATGGATAATGTTTTAATTGGGGCGACCTTTGTCTTAGCAGAGACTAGATGCGAAGAAATGGAATTACCGTTATCAATGCGAATGTAAATTGCAGCTGCATATGCCTTCTCTGAGGCATCGCAGAAGCAATGAAATTGGACATTCGAATTGGGAGCATAATCAATCCATCTAGGAATTCGAATTTCATTCAAAAAGGTATAACTTGATTGGAAAATTTTCCATTGAGAAACCGTATCAGGAGAAAGGACCTCATCCCAATCGTTGCCTTCCATCCATATTCTCTGCATAATAATTTTTGCCAGGATAATGCAAGGAGCTAGCCAGCCGGCTGGGTCAAACAATTTTGAAATTTGTGAGAGAACTTCTCTTTTTGTATATTTGCCGGTCTCCGGAAATGGCTTTGTTGAAAAATAAAACTCATCAGAAAGGGCATTCCATCGAATGCCTAACATTTTTGCTGTGCTGCTGTCATCGAAGTCTAAAAAGTCTTCGTATAACAGATGATCAGATGGCAAATCGGAAAGGATTTTCTTTGAATTGGAGGTCCACTTTCGTAAGGAGAAACCAGCGGATTTCAAAGCATTAATTAGTTCATCTCTGGATTTGATTGCCATTGAAATTGTATGAGCGCCCACAAGGGCGTCATCAACATACATGGAATTGCGAAGAATATCGCTAGCAATCGGATAAATGGACTGAACATCATCCGCCAATTGCAACATAGTGCGGATAGCTAAATATGGGGCACAATTAACACCAAATGTTACAGTTTTAAGTTCATAATCTTGAACATTATCATTTGGATTGTCCCGGAAAAGAATTCTTTGAAAGGATGTATGATCTGGATTGACAAGGATTTGCCTATACATCTTCTGAATATCCGCATTGAAAACAAATTTGAAAAAGCGCCACTTGTGAAGCAAAAGAGTTAAATCACTCTGAAGAACTGGACCAGTATGTAAAATATCATTCAAACTTAAACCATTTGAAGATGAAGAAGAAGCATTGAATACCACACGGACTTTTGTAGTTGTACTTTCCGGTTTTATAACCGCATGGTGTGGTAAATAATACTGCATCGGAACTTTTGAAGAATCAGAAGGGAAAACCTTGAACATGTGGCCTAAACCAGAATACTCTTGGATAACCTTGTCGTACTCGGTTTTAAAAGCAGGCGTACGAAGCAGCCTGGCCTCATTTCTGAAAAACTGTGCCAAAGCACTATTTCTAGATTGACCAATTGTTAATTTAAGGGGATATCCTTCTTTGAACGGAAGAGAAACTACGTATCTACCATCGTTATCTCGTTTTGTGGTATTGACAAACAAATCTTCGCAATATTTGTCGGACTGCGATACAAAGTTCTTCCTTGGAAGATTCTCCACCTCCCAAAAACGAGAAATCTGTTGATCTAAGGAAACCTTGCACATAAATGAAGCAACAGTGGAGCTAGAACTAACTGAATTAGGAGAAACAGGCCCAGTAAGAATCCACCCAAAAATGGTTTCTTGTGCCATAAGGGAATTGCAAACGTCATGTTTGTTAGCAGAACGCATTATAGAGGGGTACACCTCACCACCAATTAATATGTCTATCTTTAAGCTTTTGTAAAATTGGGGATCGGCAAGGTGAATCTGGGGAAGATCCGAAAAATATGACGAGTCAATGGGCCTAGAGGGCAGACTAGCTGACACCTGTGGAACTACCAACGCATCAACTGGAATTTCAATACTATCGTCCAATGGCGAACTAAGGACAAAGGAGCACATTCGCTGAGGTGAAGCTGAAACAAAGTCACCCATACCGGAAACATCTTGTGGCCTAGTTCGTCTGCTTGGCAGCTTTAAGAGTTTCAGAATGCCTTCGGAAATAAAAGATCCCTCAGAGCAGGGGTCAATGAGAGCGCGAGCTCTAACCCTTGTACCCTGGTGACAAACATCAACCATTGCAGTACCTAGCAACACACCTTGATTATTTGTAGTGAAAAAATTTTGAACTCTAGCCCCCAAGTTGTTAGCGGACTGTATAGCAGAGTTTGAAGTTGAAGGAAATGAAGCTGAGTTCGAATTTAAGGTGCTACAACTTGGCTGTTGAGCTGATGGGTTGGCCTTTGGATTTGCAGTGTTTTTATGGAGTAGAGTATTGTGTCGTTTTTGACATTTAAAGCAACTATTTTTGCTTGTGCAACTTTTAACGGCATGCGCTTTCGAAAAACAATTTATGCAAAGACGTTGCTTTTTAATTTCAAAAAATCTCTGTTCAATATCCATTTTGAGAAACCGAGGACATTTGCGAATCACGTGAGATTCTTTGGAACACAGAGGACACTTTGGATCACCAACTTTAGTCTGAAAAGTATTTATCCTCTTTGAGCTGGTAGGATTTTTGGAAGAACTTTGGGAATTTGAGCCAGCTGATTGTACAGTCAATGGCTTACGAATATTCGAAACCGATTCTAAAGTTCTGCACCGATCTGTTAGGAAAGAATCTAATTTAGACCATTCAGGAATTATGGTCTTATCTGAGACAGTTTGCTCGAAATGGATTAAGGTTTCATCGGGGAGGCAGTTTGTACAAACGAATACAAAAATGGAGTTCCAGCTTACAATGTCAACCCCATAGAGCTTAAGTGTGTCAATACAAGAGTTAATATCGGCCTGTAAATTTCTAAGTGCTCCGCGTGATTCAGAACGAAAAGGTTTTAAATTGAAAAGTATTGTAAGCTGACCATTAATTAAAGCACGTTTGTTTTCATAACGCTTACAAAGGGTGCTCCAAGCGATTTGAAACCCCTCGTTTGACATTTCGGTTTTCTCAGCAATAACCTTTGCCTCCCCTTTTGTACTCGCAATTAGGGTGAATAACTTTTCTATACCACTGGCTCTGGAGTTATTTATACAAAGAGCAGTGAACAGATCGCGAAATTTAGGCCAGGAAGCATAGTCCCCATCAAAAGGCTCAATTTTAAAAGGTGGGAGCTGAAAACCATAACTAGAGTCTTTTGGTTTCGAAATTTTGTCCTCGAGGTCCTTAAAGTCTGGCAATTGTGTGGGCCCTGGAGCTTTTTTCGACTGTATCTCCTCGTAAGCTTCTGATAGTTTGGTAAGGCACCGACAATACGTAATGTAAGTATTCCTATATTTAGCTTTCAGAGTTTCCAAATCATCATCTTCTTCGTTATCCTGGTTGTGGAGATGTTCGTCATAAGCGGTCTTGACATTGGCCCAACAATTTTTCAGCTCCTCCCTATGGATGTCAATTGAATGGCAAGAAGTGATGGGCATTTGTTTGTCATTAAGATCTGCCTCGAATTCGACCAACCGATCGGCTAACCGAATAAAATTGTCGAGTGACATTTTGGACAAAGGGTATAATAAAACGTAGAATTAGAAAACCGTGAAATAGAATAAACAAAAAACAAACCTCAAACTCTTAAAATCCAAGTTTTGGAATGAAAGAATTGTTATACTTTTATTTTTAATTTCCACAATAAATTGAGACATAAACTTTTAAAAAAAAAATTCGAAAATTTCACAAATTTAAAAATACTCTGCACAGTATATGTATAATAACTGTAGCAGCATAAACAATTTCAGTCGAAAAATTTTAGTAACTCCCTTAGTGTAGAATACACCAATTCAATAATTGGAAACCTTATACAATTCAATAAGGCGGAGGTAGATTTTAAATCGAGAAATAAAATCTTTATCAAAATAAAATAGATTTTAAAATATGAAAAGTATTTAAAATGGAGCAATGAAATCTTATTACAAAAAAAATTATGAAATATATTTCTATAAACATAAAATAGATCTGAAAATTGGAAATGATTTGAAAAATATTCGATTTTTTTTTTTTCAAATTAAATACAAAATGTATTTTGAAATTGCCGAAATTAAATATTTTTTAAAAGGATAAATAGATTTAAAATATAAAATCGTCATCAAAACTAACAAATGTTTCCCCAAAATAATTAGTAGAATTTTCAAAATGGAAAATAGAAAATCTTTATCGAAATAAAAGATTGATTTTAGGGTTGGAAATATTTTAAAATGTTGAAACGAAATCTTATTTAATAACTATGAAATATATTCTCAAAACACGAATTTGAGTTTTGAAAATGAAAATGAAAAGTAAAAATATTTCATAGAGAGTAAATTTTAAAATATGCACTATATTTCAAAATATAACGTAGATTTCAACATATGTAATATATTTTGAAATATATATTTAAAAAAAATTTAAAACTATCAAAAAAAATTTAATAGATTTTAAAAATATTAATAAGTTTTAAAATTGGAAGAAACCAAGTCCTTATCGAAATAAAGGATAGATTTTAAAATATATAATATATTTTAAAATGGAGATATAAAATCTTTTCGAAATAGATTTTGAAAAAAAAGATTATAGAATCTAAATAAAATCTGTACTATAATAGAAGACAGATTTTAGAATTTGTATTTTATTTTAAAATGGACGAAATAATCTTCATTTCCAATATAAATAGATTTTTAAAATATAAAACAAATCTTTCTTTGAATTATATTGGCACAATAAATCAAATGTTATGATCTATTTCAGTATTTTTCTAAAAATTTCAGCTTTTTCCTTAGGTTTCGAAAAATTACAGTGAGCCCGTTTGCATTGCAGCAGACGATATGTATTTTGAATTTAAAAAGGTATCTAGAACCTAAAAAAAAACAAACTTTGAAATTCTTTTACAACAATTTAAAAAAAACGTATTGGGATATTTTCTCACTTTGCTTATCCTCAAAAAGAAACTAATGAGCGCTTGGAAAAATAGCAAACAAAGTGAGTGTCATGGAATAAAAACACAACTTTTTAATCAGGGATGGAAACTTAAAAATGTTGAATAATATTGTACCTTGAAGAAAATATTACTCCTTTTTACCCGAATATAATGAAGTACTTTAATGAAAAATTTATATATTTTAAATACTTTTGTGTTTGTCGTTGATAAAATCTCACTCTTCCTCTTCCAAGTTTTCAAAATATTTTAAATTTAATGAAAACAAATAGTTTAATGAACTCCCCTAATTTTACCTTCTCTTCTATAAAATAAATTATTTTTTATTGATCAAATTGGTATGAAATCAATAATCTAATTTTGTATGTAATAAAAAACGATCCAAGTATTGATTTACCCAACCCTGGGAAGACTAAAAACCAAATGTGCCAAATAACAATTTACATACAAAAGCGATCAAACTGTACGTACATACATGGAAATGTGTTTGTTTGTAAAAGAAAACTAATGTTAACTGAGACGTAAGAGCAGCACATTTAGGTTTTGACAAAAGAGATCGATAGAAGGAAGAGAATATCTGTTAAATAAGGAGATAGAAATTAAGGAGGAGCTAAATTTTAAGAGTAGAGATACTAGGAATTTGTAAATATTTGGAAGTATTATCTCAGAGAGAAAGTTTTTATAAAAGCTGTAGTTATTAAAAAAACAACCAATTTAAAACTATGTAGCTGAAAAAAAGGGGGAAAAGGGTCTTCATACATTTATTTCATGAGCAGAAAAAGGCGCGAATTGTATCAAACATGTTTGAAAGAAAATGAAAGGTTCTATGTTGGAAAACCCTAGGACGCAAAAGTATCGTGCACTTTATAACAAAAAACGTATTAAAAAAAATGCACAATACAAATCGAAACACTAAAATATGTATCAAAATAACACTTGCACCATAAATTTTTCACCACTCACCGACTAAAATTTTCAAGTTAAATTTTCCTCGTAGAACTTCTAGGATTTCTTGATGGCACAAATTCTTCTGAAGATAAAACCTTCCTCTTGGCTAATGAATGGCAGATTATTTCAGCTTACTTTTCCGTTTTTTTGATGATAAATTTTTCCTCTGTAGTACTTAACAAATTTTCAGTCTCTATTTTTTAACTTTATATATATTTTAATTTTTTAGTTACCACAGATTATTTTTGGTTTTCCTTTTTTTTTATTATTATTTAAGAAATTATATTCTTTATTGCAAAAAAAAATTATTAATTTATGGTGGCTACACGCGGTGTAACTTTTAACAAACCAAAGGGAATGACAGTTACAAGCAAAAAAACCCACTAATCGCACTATCAAAACACAATATATGGAAAATAAAGCAAAACTTAACGAACCTGTGTTTTTTCTATTGTTGTTGTGATGAGCAATTAGATGATGACTGGTATGTACTCCAACAAAGGCAAAGAGTATCCAAAATAGTAGAGAGTATCCAATTAAAAAGAGTAGAGAGCATCCACTTACAAAGGCAATCCGGTTCGATTGGACCAAATGTTTCGTTGAAATATGGTGGAGCGAGGGGCAATGGACTGCTTGGAAACCTGGATGAGACAATTGACACTCTGAGAAGAAGTAAAATCACCAATTGATTTTATTCCTCAGAAAGAACAAGAAAAATATCCCAAATGCAAATAAAAGAAATGGAAAACAAACAAATTAGAATTTTGGAATATTTTTATTACAAAGGTTATGGAGTACGATCTTACCAGTATGACAGTAGAAGTAACAAGAAAGAGTTATTTTTATGATTTTACGGAAATAGTATCCACGACATTTTTAGGACTTTTGACGTTTAATTTTCGGACAAATAGTAGAATGAGATAGATATTTGTATCTATTATAAATTTAGTAACGAGTTAAAAAACATTTTAGGAGTTTAGGGTTTCCAAATTGGATTTAATGGCAAATGTGTTTATTTTGCATTAACAGTTATTATGAAACTTCTGTTGAGCCAATCGAAACTATATTGTTGTGTCAGATTTTTTTTTGTTTCATTGCAATTATTATGCGTAGAAATCGGACCGATCGTGTAGGCTAATGCATGGCCAGCCGAGGCAGCCATTTGAATGAAATTATTTTCCATTATTAACCTTTCAAATAAAAAACGAAATTTGATAATATATTCAGTAGTTTTTTTTTATAGCATTTCAAAAAAAAGGTATTTGGCGGACCCTTTATTATTAAGAAAAAACAACAACATTATAGCATCCTTTAATTATTATTGTAGGATAAAAACTTAAACTTTAAAGTACGTGTATATTTGCAAAATGGATATATATCCTGTTCAGTTTTTATTGAACGTTCTGTACAAATATTACTGATGGTGCGTGATATTGCCAATTGGTATGCCAATTATGATATTGTCAAAAAAAATTTAAAAAGTTATATGGCTAATGCATATGTATGTACATACATACGTATGTAAGTTCAAAACGACTGTTAGAAACAAAACTAATATATATCAAAACAAATGCAATTATAACAAATGATTCAAAACAAGGGCTTAGTAACAAAATTATTAAGTACAAAATATATTATGGGTATTCATGTAGGTGTAAATATATATACACAGTAAAAAGTTTTAGTTTAATTTTAACACCGAGCCGGTGTGTATATATAACAATCCCTAAAAAGTGTTAAATGTATTCCATTATGGTATACTTATACAGAGATTGAAAAACAGACAGTAAGAGAGAGTTTCGTTTTTAAGAGCATAAAAATAACACCATTATGTATTACGGTTTATTATTTTTTGGTGTTAAATAAAACCAAATTGTTTATATTCAATAAGTAACTTGGCATTAATATTATACCCTATGGAATACGTTTTACACCTGACCAAGAATTAGAATAATGCCATTAGGAATATATTGTATTCTTAAATGGGTGTTATTTTCAATACCTAATGGAATATATGGTACACTGAACGGGTGTTGCTTTTAACTTAGGAAGGGCTAAAATTAATACCCTTTTTTATAAAATTTCACTGAAAATAAATTAAACAACTTTAGTTTTATGTTTAGTATTTTTTAATTTATATTTATTGTAATATTTTACCATAACACAAATAAAAGGATGTAAATATTTCAAACTAAAATCACACTTTCAATATAATATAATACTTACAATGCCACCAGATTTGCTGTTTTCAACTTTAAAAGCCAGAAACAAACATATAACAGCTTCAGCTACCGCGATCTTGTCTTCTCAGTTTGGGTAATTGCCACTTCGTTTGCGCAAAAAGTTTGTGGCTTCACGTACCAGACATCGTCGTGAACTATCGCTTAATGTTTTTTTAATTGCGTATTCACTAAACAACGCACCGAAATCCCCATTTCTTAAGTAACACTCTAATTCCTGTAATATTTGTTTGATAATGAAACACTAATGGAATTACACGATTTGTACTAACCTTCTTAAAATTGACCTTGCTTGTTACTTCTGTTGTTTCGTCGAAACAGAACTCTTTAAAAAAACAGCTACAACATCTATACTGCTTAATTAGTTCTGGCAGGTCATCAAAATCTATTTGGACACCGTCTCGATCTTTAAACTGCAGTTCTCTGCCTTCTAAATGAATTTCCCAAAAAATGTATTATAAAAGATTTAAATTAATAAGGACTTGTAGTCAATACTCACTTGAAACTATTATTGTTATTGATGTGAATTCCTCACTTTCTGGTTCCACAATAGGTACAAAATAAAATTTTCCACCACTTTTCACTTTAATATACATTGTCAATCTTTTCGTTTCAATGATGTTAAAAAATATAACTTTAACTCCATTAATTGTAACAAAGAGAGAGATTTAATACTTTTTCTGGTGTTATTTTTAAACCAAAACAAGCAGTTTCATGAGAGAGGCACATTTTTACAGCTGTTTTTAATACCTTATTAGGTGTTGTTTTTAAACTTTAAAGAATGAAATTGTTTAAGAGAGAAATTTAAGGCTTTTTTGGCATTAAAATAAAACCGAAAGTATTAAAAAAAAAAAAAAAAAAACAATGCCTGCGTCGGTGTTATTTGTAAACTAACAGGAATTGTTTTTTTTTCTCCTGAAAATATTTAATTACAATTTTGGTGTTATTTCTATTCCAAATAGTCATTAAAAAACTTTTAAATTTCTCTGGGTGTTAAAACAATTCCCACAAGTATTACAATTTATACCACATGGTGTTAGATATAAACTCTTTTGGAATTAATTTAAAATTTAATTCCAAAGTAGTTTAGAATTAACACTGCTAAGTTTTAAAATTAAACCACGACTTTTTACTGTGTAGTACATATGCATAAAAATATGTAAGTACATCATATATAAAGTCGTAAATTGAAAGTGAGTTTTATTTTGAGCGAAAATAATAAAAATCATAAATAATGATTATTTTTGAGTTTTTTTTTTTTTTTTTTTGCTCAAAAATAATGATTAAGGCTGATTTTTTTTTATTATTACTCAAAAATAATCATTACCATTGAAGAAAACTTTAAAAATCAAAAATTTAAAAATCATGACAGATATGCAAAGACTGTCAAAAAATAATAATAATGGTGGAATATTTTTTGTTTATGTCTGTTCTAAGTAATTCATTTTTTGATTTAAAAAAACGAACAATAATCATTATTTACGGTCCCTGATATTTTCTGTTCATAATATAGTTTAATTATTCTGACAATTAACCCAGATAGCGCCGGAATTTTTTTTTGAAAACTTCAATTTTTATTTCGAAACTTAAATCTTTATGGGGTTCTTAACAATTTTTATAAATAACTTTTTTTTTTAGACCTAAAGATTTCCCGGAATCGGGTGTCCTTTTAAAAGTACTGTCCAAATACAGTACACTTTTCGCTGCAATACAGCATTACGCAAGCTTTCCATTTATTTATTGTTTAACTAAGTTGTTACTCTTATTAATTTTTAAACAAAAAACAACAATTAACTGGATGTAAATGATTAACTTACATTTTTTTTCCATTACGCACTATTAGAAAAAATGCCTATTCGCAAAGCACTCAATAAGCAATTAAAAAACCCGGAACTGCTTTCACCAACTGACGCTTTCGAGCTGCGAAGCTAAAACACAAAGCATAACCAATAATAATATAACAAATATGTACAGAAATGCACGTGCATAACGGCGCTTTTCTCTCATTTGTCAGATGTTCTTTTAAAAGGACTGTTGCGCCAAGTGGGTTAAAGAAATTGATACAATTTTGTTGGTTGCAATTGTATTCGAACCAATTTATTTTCTGTGTGTGTATTTGGATGTCCCCAATAAAACTGCTGGAGATTTTTTGTAGAATTGTTTAACCCTTTGAATGTTATTTTTTATGGGCCGTTTAATTAAATTTTTAAAACATACTAAAAAGGGTACCTAAAATGGTCTTTTAAGGCGTTAAAATGTTCCACGAATAAGTTCGCCAGCAAATTTCACTAGGGGTTACTGTAGACGAAAAAGTTATTCAGAGATGTTAAATCGGGAAAAAGTTTAATTGAATTTGATCACTTTTAGCACAACGTAAAATGTTGAATGCTGTGTAAAATTAAGTATAAAACATCGTGTGTCATAGAGAATTATGCGTTACTTGCCGTTATCGCGAGTAATAAATAGATAAAAATAAAAATGCATTTCTGCTGCTATTTATTATTTTTTTAATTAAAACATTTTTTTTTTAAATTCGTTAACATATGCCGTAATCATGTCCGATTTTTCAAATTTTTTATACGGAGCCTAAAAACATTACGCCAAATAACCTCGACAAATTTCAGGCCGATATCTCAGCATTTGGAGCTTTGGACAGAAAATCCCAAGAAAACCGCATAGTGAATAGTTTTTAAATTTTTACTTCATGTGGGGCCGTCATTGACTGGTACAAAAAACACCTAAAGTTTGTGGCTGAAAACCTGTAAAATAATTGAAGATCATTAGAATTAAACAGTTTTTATGTCGCCGATTTTATTGTTATTAACAATATCTATTTTTGT
This sequence comes from Delia radicum, assembly GCA_021234595.1. Lineage (NCBI taxonomy): Eukaryota > Metazoa > Arthropoda > Insecta > Diptera > Anthomyiidae > Delia > Delia radicum. The sequence goes on along the minus strand of CM037851.1, from coordinate 187,904,973 downwards.
TACACGAGTTCACACTGCTGTTGGGGTGTACTAAACGGTGATTTGTTTAAGAGTTTTCGGATTTGATTAAAAAAAAAAAACACATAAAATTTAGAAAAATATCTGAAATCATTATTTGAGTCGATAGAACGATCTATATAATTCAATCTTTACAGATGATTTAATGTAAATATTTACCGCGGCTACGCCTCAAATGGTACATACGCTGGGTCAAATTTTGGCATATTCTCTCCAACATATCTGCCGGTATCTCACGAATAAATTCTTCAATATTGACTTGGCCTTGCGGGCTTGTCCCTATAGACATGAACCCTAACATAGCCGCACAAAAAATAGTCTAAAGGCGTTAAATCGCAAGGTGTGAAATAACTGTGAAATAAACTGTTCACCGAACTCGCCTCTCAATTGGGCCATTGTTTCTGTATGACATATGGCACCGTCTTGTTTAAATGACATTTCACCCAATTCCAGCTCTTCCATTTTGGGCAAAAAAAAATTTGTAATCATCGCACGGTAGGGCTCGTCAACAACACTGGCGGATACAGCTGCGATATTTTCCTCTGTCCGCACTCTACGTATGTATGCGGATTGCTGGTTTAGTATCCAATAATGTAAATTTTGTGCGAAACTGACCATAAATTGGAAGAAGTGCACTATGCACTTTCTTCACCGAGCATGGATTTTGATAATAAAATTCAATAATCTGCAGGTGTTGTTCGTTTGTAAGTCGATTCATGGTTAGATTATAGACCAAACTGAACACGTTTAACAGTAACATGTTACACGAAAACAGCTGAGCTGCCAAAAAGAAAGTTGCTAAAAAATCATCCTTTATATACCAGTGTAAAGACGAAAGGTTAAATAAACACAACAACTAAAGAAGTTTAACAAAAGTTTCCAGATTTGAAGATAATTTTGTTTTAAATATTTTAAATTACATTTACCTTTATTGTAAGACATTTCTTTAAGTTAGTTTAAGGTTAACGAAAGTCCTTTTTGAAATTATGTTTGTGTAGTATTCAAGTAAAAGTACAAAAGTACACAATGATCATCAGGAAGATGATACTTTTTTTCTTACAACTCGTCGTAACCCAAGAAGGGACATATCTACAGAGCCACCGTCATGCTCAGAAGTTGAAGATGCTTTAAATAGGATGAAAAACAACAAAGCATCTGGTACGGATAACATTCCAGCTGAACTTTTAAAATATGGAGCTAGGTCTTTAGCGCAGTTTCTCACTCCTATCATTCAAGAAGCATTGGCATCGGACTATATACCAGATGAATGGAAGGAAGGTATAGTGGTCACACTACCCAAGAAAGGGGATTTAACGCAATGCAAAAATTGGCGCGGTATAACCATTCTAAACGCCATTGGTAAAGTAATGGCAACCCTCATTCTTCATAGAATCTCCCCTATTGTGGATCAGATATTGCGTGGTGAGCAGGCTGGTTTTAGACAAGGTCGTTCGTGTGCTGACCACATTAATACCTTGCGCATTATAATTGAACAGTCCGCTGAGTATAACACCCCTCTTTATTTACTTTTCGTCGATTTTGAACGTGCATTCGACACTATATCCCGAAATTCGATGTGTTCAGCATTAACCTACAAGGGAATTCCTGATAAAATAGTAAATATGATACGTGAGCTATATAGGGACGCTCAATGTAGGGTACGTTTCAATGGAAATGAGAGTCGGTCGTTTGTTCCAGGCACAGGTGTGCGTCAAGGCTGTGTCCTGTCTCCAACGTTGTTTTTGCTACTGCTCGATTGCGTATTGGAACAAACCAACAGAGATGCTCCTTTCGGTATTCGTTGGACATTGTCTGATTTTCTATATGACATAGACTATGCCGATGACATATGTCTAATGGCCCATCGCTTCTCGGATATAGAAGCTAAACTCACAAGTCTGTCTGAAAACGCCAAAAAAGTTGGTTTAAAAATTAGTATAAGTAAAACAAAACTTATGCGCATAGGTACAGATATCGTTACCCCATTAGTAATAAATGACCAACGTATTGAAGATGTGGATGCTTTTTGTTATCTTGGTAGCAAGATAACTAAGGATGGTGGTTCAAATGCTGACGTTACCGATCGCATTAATAAAGCTCGAGTAGCCTTCTTTTCCTTATCTAAAATTTGGCGAAGAAATAATATTTCTCGGAAAACCAAAATCCGCATTTTTAACTGCAGTGTGAAGTCAGTATTACTTTACGGCTGCACCACATGGAGCTTAACGCAAGCTACCACTAGAAAAATTCAAACTTTCATCAACAAATGTCTAAGACAGATCTTTAAAATCCACTGGCCAGATCGTATTTCAAATGAAGCTCTGCTCCAAAGAGCAAACTCCTTGCCAGCACACATTGATATTCGTAAACGGAAGTGGACGTGGATAGGCCACATATTGCGAAGACCAGAAACAGAAATTGCAAGGACAGCCCCCAAGGACAACGCCGCCAAGGTAGGCCCCGTAACACCTGGGTTCGTTGCCTTAAACAAGAATGTTTACTTGCTCGAGTATCCTGGAATCAAACAAAAACAATTGCCAGAGATAGAGTCAGATGGAGAAAATTTGTTGACGCCCTGTGTTCACACTGAACTTTATTTAAGTATTTATGGTGTTCAGAAATGAATTCTATTTATATTTAGATAAATAAAGGACATATATATATAAAAGTACAAACAACAAATCTAACAAGGAAACTACACTGTTGTGAATCCTTAACAAGTTTCATTAAAATCTGCGGTTTCACCACTGTGTAGTTTTCTTGAAAGATAAAAATCAAAAAGTTCTAGAAGAGACGAAAATATGTGTTTTTAGTGAGAATCAAATATATTGCGATATCGAAAACCGTTTCTCCGATTTGAAAAATTTTAAAACATTTGACACAAAAATATGTCACAAGACATATTATTATTAAAGCAATTTAAGAACAATGTTTATTAATCAAAATCTTTGATGGCAAGACGCCACGGGCTAAAGCTCTCAAATTTTTCCCAAATTAGCACCACATAACTTTTAGACCTGTGATCTGAACAGTAAATTGAAATTTTCATTACAAATTCTTCATACAAAAAATTTTGCTCTAATATACTTTCTACATTTTGGAACGGAAGTTGGAAGTGGATTGGCCGATCAGTACTAAATTTTAGCAGTATTTTAGTTAGAGTACTTAGAATTTAAAAACGTAAAGAGTCTAAAACGTGCTATGTCGACATAGCATAGTTTGGAGGCGTCGACATATTTTGTAATTTTTCGTATAGTGGTTAGTAGTAATGTGTCAATATTTTGTGAGTCATGCTATATGGGTGTTAAACAACACGGAAGCTAGCGAATTGAAGTACACACGAATCGTTTGAATGTTAAACTTAATAGAACTGCTTAATTTACTTATATAATAAATATAAAATACTTACGCGGCTAAAATGCAAGTAGCACAGCTTATGCATGTGTATTTGCGTGGTAATAAATAATGGAATATCTATTAAAATAAAAAGATTATTTAGGTTTTTCCTAAAAGATAAGAAAAATCCATAGTCAAAGCTAAACATAATTACTTTATTTATTTTTAAATAAAATATTATATTAATTTATTATTTATATTATTAATGTTCCAGCATAAAGCATTCCAAATATGATTCTTTGAAAGTTTTCTGACTAAACAATTTCTTTGGAAGTTATTTGGGCATAAAATATTCCCAGGAAGTTGTCTTGTAGTATTATAAGAAAGATTCCTTTCTGTGACTGTTGCTGAATTAGAATAATTTTTTTCTAGAACAGTTTTCGCTGGGGTGTTCAAGATAGAACAAAGGGCAAGTCGCACAAATTAGATTTGTAGTGGGAAAAGTAAGTTCTTGACATTTCCAGAAATGTGGTTATATATGGATCCAAACAATACTTGTTTAAGTTCGTACTTAGAAAGCATCCACTTAATTTGTTTTAAAACATTTTATTGAATTTATCAAATTGTAAAAATATTTAGGAAATAATAAATATTATTAAAAAAAAATAAATAGGCTAAGCATCAATAAATGTTAAAATATGTATATTTTAAGCTCGATATGTATAATTATGACTTTAAGCACTCATTAACAATGAAATTTATTTAGGTGTATGCGTTAATTAGAAATTTTTATCATAACTTAAAGTCTTTTTATAACTACATACAAGTCTTAAATCTAGATATATTTTCGTCAATGTATTCGCATTATTACACTTATGTTACTTGTATCCGTATCGATTTTGCCATAAATTGTGACAAAAGGTATATACGATAGTACTTTATGGAATATGAAATCCATTTTAGATGCTTAAAATACGTTTGTGTACATTATGATGGCATTATAATTTATTGCACAATGTCCGACTAAACCACATGCATACACACAAGTAGTAAGCTTCTTATACAAGTATCCTACATTGTGTACATTAGTGTGTCCCAAAATTTTTTTATGGTTTTCGATTTTCATGGTTGAGCACCCATTAATTGGAATACTTATGCAGTGAAAAGTCTTTTTGAGATTTTTTGCAGCTTCTTAGGAAGAGGTCGCGCAAATCGACTTTTTTCAGAAACTCAGGTTTATGACCGTTTTATTTGAGTTTTATTTCTATATTCTAAGTCAATACTTTTAAAGAAAAATATTCAAATTTTATACATTTGCTCTTACTGTTCCAGAGTTATACCTATTAAAAACTTTCTACCAATTTTATAAAACTAAGAATCTTAGTATGAGTTTTTTCCGAACCCCAATTTTACTTACGTGAGTTGGTGAGATAGTGTACGTGAGTTAAATTTTAGAATAGTGTAGAGTTTATACAAAAAGTTTTTTAGTTTTTCACTAAAGATTACAAATATTAAAAATGCTTAGTCCGAGAAACACGAAAAATCCCAGAATTCAAAATGTAAAGCAAATTCGGGGGCAAAGTGCTTATAATATTAACTGAAAATGTATTGTAATTTAACATAAATGATAAATCACTTAAAATTCGGTCTACTTACTTTTAATTTAAATCAAATGTTTCTTGTTATTTAATTTTAAATGTAGTTTAAATAACTAACATATCCGTAAGAACAAAAGAATAGTAAGTAAAAACTGAATGTTCGAGTCAGTTATTTGAAGTTATTTCAGTTTCTTGTTTTTTTTTCAACAAAATCTAAACACACGCACATTTGTGTAAAGTTTTTCAATTTCTTGTATTTTGAAACAAAACTTTTTTATAAAAAAACAGACACGACTTTTTTTAATATTTTTTTTTGAAAAAAATAATTTTAATTTATAACAACTGCAACGGAAACAAAAATACTAACAAATATTCCCTTTTTGTGGTTAAATTTTGTTGAAACTTTAAATAAATTAAAATAATAAATCAAACTAAAACAATCCGTAAATAGTACTAAATATTTTTTTATTAATTAATAATCATCTAATTATTATATACTATTACCCTAACTGTGCAGTAGCTACTATGGCCTTCGGCGCGTTGTAGGGAAAACAGACCAGTGCCTCTGGTGGGAATCGAACACACGACCCCCGCACAGACAAGCCAGCACGCTACCAACTAGCCTACCTTGTCTGACTCGGACTACATTACTTTGAACAAATGTATGAAAAAGTTGGAAAAAGTATTTATTTGAAAAATAAATGCATGTTCCATTATTTTTAACTGAAAACTTCTTTAATTAAACTACAAACAGTAAACTACATACTATTCTGGGTGGACTTTTATATAATTTGTACAAATCTTTAAAAGGTTATAACTATGGAGCAGTGAGAACAAATTCAAACTATTTTTCTACAAAATTATTTAGAATTTATCAATCTTTTAAATTACATCAAGATTAAAAAAAACTTAATCTTCATAGAAATTTTAAAAGTTATAAAGCGGCATTTTAAAAATTTATGTAAAGATTAGGAAACAGAAATTTACGGTACATAAATATAAAAAAGCATTGCCGAAAATTTGGTTCTTGCAAATAAAAATAAAGTTTAGACACTTTTCGTTAAAGCGTTGACTCAGAAGCTAAGAAAAGTTTGGTTATTGGTCAAGTTATTGCTATAATTCAGAAAAAGACCAGAAACCCCGATTTTTGGAGGAAATCGATTTGCGCGATCTTTAAAAAAAAAAAAACATGAAAAAAATCTTAACAGTTCTTTAATACATACACACAGAGAAAAATTTAGCTATTTGCCAACTACAACTCGGCTATTACGAATTTCAGATTGCTACAACTAAACATTAGTTTTCACAACAAAGTTCTGTTAATTCAACTGAATTTTAGTTGCAACACACAAAATATACAGAAATCTATTTTGTTGTACTAACTGAATTTATAAGTTGTTACCATTAAAATACACTTTTCAATTCGGTTGGCACTATATTTCTCTGTGTGTAAGTATTCAAATTAAGATTAAGCAACTAACAAACATTTCTTTGGGACACCCTACACATGTACATTGCGGTGTTAGTATGTTTGTAAATAAAAAAAAGGATAAGAAGGACAACACGAAATGAAATTGAATGTTTGACATTAACGAGAAATTTTTTTGTTCTATTCTTTCCTTTATTTTTTGCTCTTATCTCTGCATTTATATTTGACCAGATTCATTTTTTTTTTATAGTATTCATGATATAATTTTCGTTTTCAAATATTATTTGTTATTTTCGCATTATCATTTCATTTATTTTTTTTATATTTTAACTCAAGGGAATCATTCCTGTATAAGCTTCTCGTAACTAGTCTTTTGGAACATGACATTGTCTTTTATTTCCGTTTCGCATTATGTGCTCGGACTCATCTGTCATTATTTCTTTAAGGCTTTAAGTTAAACATTTATTTATTGTTGCAATATCATTTCGTATTTTTTTGGTGTGTTGTGATTCATGGACAACAATTTTTATAGGTCACCCATTTCGAAAGAGATTGGGTTCGACCAGAAAATATACAAACAAAAATGCTTGTATACTGACATTGTCAATTCATGCTTAATGCAAACAAAAACATATAAAATATAAAGTTTTCCAATTAAAGCACAGCAAAAGCCAACGATGTTTTCACTTTTGTATATTTTGTAAAAAACAATTGAAAAAATACAAATTGTGTTTAACTTTGGGCATACATTTCGCTGAAAACACAGTTGAACAAAATCAGAAGAGTTTCTGGGTTGCGGAAAATCATTTCTATCAGATTTTAGGACGTAGGTCACGAATATGGCCAAAGAATATCAAAGTAAAGTATAATTTAACCCTCTGACTACCTTTGTACACTACAGTGTACACAATTTTCAAAAAATAAAAAAAAAATTGGTTTTTGTAGTAGGTTTTTTTGTGAAAAAGGGGCGTTTGGTGTATCTCCTAAACTCGAAATTTTGCACGTATCTTCTCCAAATAACAATAACAATCACCTTTTTTTAGTTCTTCGAATGTTTAAGTTTAAAAAATGGTCTGAGAAGTCTAAAAATTTCGATTTCCGGACCTATTTTTTCGTGGGTAGGAGGGGAGTTTGAATATATATTAACTTTTTTCTTTCTAATTTAAGGACCATTAATAAGAATCTGAAGTCGAGATAGAAATATATCCACAAACAAAAAGTGAAAGTGTTAAGAAATATTTGAAAATTAATTTTTATAGAAAATTAAATTTGTTTAATAAACTTTTTGCAAAAAATACAAACTTTAAAAATGATTGCCTGTTTTTGCAACCTTTACATAGTATGCCCTTTATTTTGATATATTACACGTTTCGAAAGATGTGATAAAATTTCGTATTCATAATTGAAATTAATCATTTTTCACGATTTCGTTAAAAAAAATCAGCAACGAAAAGAGGATCCAACATTTTAATATGTATCTTACTTAATTTATTAAAAAAATCAGGTGGTTTATCGTTTTGTTTAAAAATACATTTGCTGAAACTACATAAATTGTATATATTTTTATGTCTTAAAAGTATGGAGTCTGCGGCAAATCTTAATTCATAAAATTCAGATAAAAGCATTCCGGTATGTTAAACACGTGTTTTGTAATCAATAAAAAAAATAAAAAATAGCGATTTTAAATAATGCATGTTAAAAATGTATTTTTTATATTTTCTCCATAGTAAGTTCATACAAAATTAATGTTATGACCTGTTTCTAAAAGACGATCGCCGTTACACAAATGAATGACAACATGTATTTAGTTTTTATATTGCATGTATTTTGTTATCGTTTTTATGTTCGTGTAGTCACGCGTCATCTAGAAACAGGGCCTTAGTAAAAAAGTTGTAAAAATTGTATTCCTGTGCAAAAATTATTTAATTTGATCAGATCTAGCTAGATACAATTGAATCTAAGTACATATGATTGAATTTAACTAGAACTAGTGCCAGATTTGATCATATATGATAAAATATGACATTTGTGATACACTTTGTGCCTAGATATGATCAGATCTAGTAACAGATCTGTTCATATCTAAAGGGATCTGGAAAATTGAATAATTATCGTATCCAGATTTTAGAAGATCTTGCCATATTGTATCTTATCATTTCGCCAGATCTATTCATATCTAGAAAGGTTTCATTGCCCTTTGTACAGATCTAACACCAGATCAAAGCCTTGTCAAAGACTCCATAAAAAAAATTGCACGCACAATTTTTAATGACATATAAACTTTAAATTTCCATTTTAATTTTTATTGTCTATGTTAATTTTTTTATTTTTAAAATTTTAAAATCCTTAGGAAAACTCCAAAAATTTTCATTAATTTTTTGTATGTCCAATAAATTGTTCTTCTAATATAAAAGTACCGCTTTTTTTGCAAAACAGAAATAAGGTGAACTAAGTCATATATTATGATGTGAGCAAGATTATTCAAGTTTAAGATCATTTGTTCTTTGTTAAGGAAAAAAAAAAATAAAAAATAATATTAGTTAAATATGTTTTATTTTTGATTTGAATTAGTTCAATTATTCCAATTTTGTTTTTTACTTCTAATCAAGTAAATAAAGCAATACGGGTAAAGCGTTGATCTTTTTCCTTCAAAAATTATAATTTGGGTAAATCTTCTACCCTTCTAGATTGGTCCTCTGAAGATTTTTGGTGACGCTAAATGAAACATGTAAGGACCTGTCAGTATATAAAGTCTGAATTAAATTAGAGGACGAAGAAATTTTTAATTAAAAAATAAACATTGCACGAATTTTTGTTTAACAACGAACAAACGATCTTGACTTTGAATAATCTTCTTCACTTCATAATTAATGATAAAAGATTGAAAAATAAACTTTTAGTTTTAATTTTTAAAATTTAAAAGTAAAATGTTTAAAATATATATTATTAACAATTTGACGAGAAATGTTTTATATCTGTAATATTTTTTGTTTTTGTTGTATTAGCTTTACTTTCCAACCGATTTTGTGATTTCTATCGACAAAGGGTAGACGTACACTCAAAAAAAAAAGTTTGTAAAGTCAGCAAAAAATTTTGCTGAGTCAGCAAAATTTTAGTCAGGAGGGTGCTAGCAAAAAAATTGCTAATGTCAGCAAAATCTTTTGCTGAAAATCAGCGAGCTGAGTTTTAGCAACAAAATTAGTAGATTCAGCAAAAGTTTTGCTAACACTTATTAGATTAGAAATAAAAAAGCCTTGGTAAAAATTAATAAATTTTTTGCTGAATTTTAGTAGACTGAAAAAAACGCAAACAAATTGTAAAAAAAATTGTAATTCAGTTAATATATTTGCTGAAAATCATAAAACATATTTTTGTGATTCTTTTAAAAATAATTTACAATAATTACAAAATATAAAAATTTTCATTTTCCCACATTGACGACATGAATTAATTTAATATCTGAAAATATATAGAAATATATATATATAACATAACAAAAATTTTCTTTCAACTACTTACATCAATCATTGTCTAAATGATGCTTTCTTTTACAGAACGCAACTGCCGAAGATAATTATAGAAACGAAACGAAAAAATAAACAAAAACAAACGAAACGAAAAAACAACCCTTTTTTTGCAATAAGAAAAAGGAACCATAAAAATCTACCTAAGATGTGTGTCTTTCGCTTTACTTTGTCTACATGTCCGTATATGTTTGTTTGCAATTTGACCACATTAGATTATTAATCTGTTAACATTTATTATAGAAATACATATTAAATTTAAATATTTTCTTTTGTTTTTTTATTTTATTAATAGACAATTATTTTCACAAGCCGGTGACAACGCAAAATTTAAGTTGTTTTAATCCTCAATTTTGTTTTATGTATGAAAAGAGATGCAAAAGTCTTCCATGGTTGATTTTTTTATATGTCTTATTAGAGTTGTACTTTTTAGTATCATTTTCCTCTTCTCTACTACATCTTGACATGCCGCGACATCTACTTCATTCTGCGTATATCTTGCAATCTGGTTGTCGTCCACACTATTAATGTGCTTATCAGCACAATTTTTTTTAGCAAAATTAATTAGTAAAACATTAGTATATTAGTAAAGCATTAAGTGCTGAATAAGTATAACAAAAATTTTAGCTGAAAACACGATTTTAGCAAAAAAATTTGCTAAAAAATAGTATACCTGATTTACAAGACGTTTTACTAACTGTTGTACTAACTTATTTTTTTGAGTGTATCTTTCAAATCATACCAACCACTTGGATCAATTTGGTCCCAGAGCCGTATAGACTGAACACAAATTTAAAAAATATAAATATTTGTTTCGTAATTTTTGGTACCTATTTTATACTATTGACAATTAGCTGGATCAAATTTTTGGTAGGACATGGCCTAATCCTTCAAGTTTCAAAAAACATGCAAATATTTAATAAAAATAAATATATTTTTTAACTTTCTGTCTGTTGTTTTATAAACAAAATAAACAAAAAAAACGGACTTTCGGTAACGGAAAGTTGTTCAATTGGCGCACTCTAAATGGGTCAAAGTGGGCTTTTTCAAAATTTGACCCTACGGTTCAAAAGTCGGGACATCAGAATTCGTTTTAGAGGTATGGTTCCCTCGGCAAAGTTTCTTATTTTGATACCTAGAATACGATTTTCCTTGAACGTTGAGCGATTGTTTTGCCTCCATACAAATCGACCCGGCCTAATATTCAGTATACCATTGGCCGTCAAAATTAAAAAAGAGGAGGCTGATTTCAGTTTTTTTATTTTTTATTGTTTCTTAGTATAGAAATTTTAGCAATTTTCGTTCGATTTGATTTATTAAAAAATATTTTTGGCATATTCGTATTAAGCAGAGCAAAATAAGTGAAAAACATGTGCCATATAATGTAAACAAGGTAAACCGTGAAAAAAATATTCGGTAGCATATCTATTTTAGTTTTGCGCCATACTAGATTGTGAAAAATTTAATCCGAAAAATGGATTAATCCAATTGTATCTGATTGAATTTAAGTGCATAAAATTTGATAAACATTTATTGGAGTTTTGATCTTATATAATTGTATTAAGTTTAGTATTGTTATATTGAGATTTAATTATATTAAAATACACAAAAAATAAACTAAAAACAGGTTTCAATTAAAAAATTTATTGAATCAATCAAAATTTTAATTGATTTTGTACCTATCACGGCAATGATACTATCAATTAAACCTTTTATTAAAATTAAGAGGGGAAAAAAGTTATAAATAACTTCTACAAAAAACAAAATATGATACAAACAAAAAAGTGTGCGATCTATACGTTGGAATGTGTGTTTTTTGCAATGCTGAGTCTGTTTGTGTGTGTGCTTGTTTTGTTTGTTAACTTCAAATGTATTTGGTATTTTATACTGAAAACTTTCTGTATGAAAAAATAATATGATAATTGCGTCTAAAATAAAATATGTATTTATATATTTAAAAGTCAATTAAAATATTAATTGATTTAATTAAATATTTGTTTAGAAACAAATTAAATTCAAATCAAATCTTTAATTAGATATTTTAGGTTGATAAATTTTCTGTATATATAACGCATAATTTTGAGTAAAATTTTAAAAGAATATTAGGAATGCATATATTTATTTCTTTGTTTTTATAAAAAAAAAAATATGTTAAAAAAATAATATTAATATTATTAAAATATTTTTTTAAACACTAAACATTTCTTTAAACTACGGAACGACAAAACAAAAATGTTTAAAACTAAAAAACAACATTTTTATATGTTTATACGTATATAATAAAGATTTTTAAATGAGAGCTTTGGGAAAAAACGCATTCATTAAAAAGACATTTTTTTTTTTGAATATTAAACAACTTCAGCCACTACCTAGAAATCCATGATCAAATTTAGAATTTCAATACTACAAGGCATCAGAGCTTTCCCACAATCTTCATCGGTTTTTGCACGTCAGTTTATAGATAATTGAGCGCTAGTGATAATTGTGCGCAACATCAGCCGTTTCTTTTGAGTTGCAGAATTTCATTTTGGCAAAATTAATTCATGGGACCAACATTTGAGTCGGGAAATGAGTAATTATATAAAAATTTCCGAAGTTGCAAAGGTTGTACTGAATAGAGCAAAATCCACTACACAAAACTTCTAAGGAAATAAATAGACAATACATAGTGTATGCCTTGGGGAAAAAATTCGTTATGAACATAATACCTCAATTTCCAATTACCATTCTATAGTTTTTCAAGCTTTTAAAATGCAATGTAAAATTAGTTGAAGCAGTATAGACCTACTATTAGAAATTATTTTTGTTAACCCTCTCATGCACCAAACTTCTCTAGGGAAGCTGTATTTTTTTTTTTTAAATTACTCAAGTACGAAGCAAAACTGAAGTATATTCCTCTGATATCTCTTTGTAGTAATTAGTTTTGATAAATTTATCGTTTGAAATGAGAATGATGCTCTCCAAAAGTGTTGCTGTCTACATACAGGAAAGGGTTAAACATAATATTGATAACAAATATTATGGGCAATATGACTTTGTAAAAGTTATACCCCCTTTCTTTTAATAATAAAAATAAACAATTGATCCTTAAGCTAAATATATTTTTATTTCAACCAAATTTTCGTGGTTAATATAGATTAGAAGTTATTATATGTATTGAATTCCAACTAATGTTTTCCCTGTGTGTATAAAAAACAGTTTGGATATAATAGTATTCTCACAATTAGTATAAAAATCAAACTAAACTCGCTGGATCTTTTCATGCACTTTCAAAACTAGTCTGATCAACTAAGCTTTTTATGGCGCAGTGCGATAAAGCCATGGGCAGTTAGGCCATATGGTCTTATTTCACCGTTTTTAGAGAAATAAGACCATAAGGTGTTTTTTCCTATTTAATTTGAAAATAAAGCCATTATGGCTTTATTACTCAATTAAAAAATTTTGGTTCAACAAAAATGTAGTTCTCGGCTTCGCTGAGGAAAGTTTTTCTGTGTAAAAGTAATCTAAAAATAATAAGTGGCTTTGCCAAAGAAAGATTTTTCTGCGTAGCCGGCCTTCGGCCGGGCTTAGGGTTTTTCTCCTCCAGTATGTCCCACTATCGGTTTCGCTGAGGAAAGTTTTCTGTGTAAAAGTAATCTATAAATAATAAGTGGCTTAGCCGAGCAAAGTTTTTCTGCGGCTTAGGGGTTTTCTCCTCCAATATGTCCTACGCTCGGCTTCGCTAAGGAAAGCTTTTCTGTGTAAAACTAATCTGTAAATAATAAGTGGCTTTGCCGTGGCCGGCTACGCAGAAAAACTTTACTCGGCAAAGCCAATTATTATTTATAGATTACTTTTATACAGAAAAACTTTCCTCAGTGAAGCCGAGAGTGGGACATACTGGTGGAAAAAACTCTATGCCCGGCCGAAGGCTGGCTACGCAGGAAAACTTTGCTCAGCAAAGCCAATTACTTATTTAAAGATTACATTTCCCCCTCCCCACTGGCTCTCGCGATTGTACCATAACTTTTCAACACTTCGCAATGACAACTCATTATTTGTCACTATGCAACTAAAAAAAATACACAACATGTCTTTATTTCCCATTTGGTTGCAAAACGACCATGGCCTTATATCCCAATGAGTTGGAAAAGACGCCATATGTCATTATTTACCATTTTTTTTGAGAAATAAGACCATATGGCCTACTGCCCATGGCTTAATCGCACTGCGCCGCTTTTTAAACCGTCATCATACAGAATCTGTAAACATATGTGTTAGTTTTATTTCTTGAAGGCTTTCTACTCCCTGACAAATAACAATTATCAAATAAAACCGAGAGTATGTGTCATTAACAATATTTTTTAAATTTTTTTTTTTATAAATTTAATAAAATATGCTCTTCTGAAATTAGCATCCTGCAATTTTTTAGTTTTGGTTTGCCGTTTTTAGTCTGCAAATATTTAGTAAAAGTTAGTGTTTCAATTTGCACTACCTGTGAATCATCCAGTGAGCAGCTCTTCACAGTTCATGGAAGCACATTGTGTACCTAAAGATTCAGCCCGAAAAATATTTCACACTAGAACTAAAACTTTTCTAAACATTAAGCTTGTCTCAGAATCTCGCTCCGACATCAGAAGTTCGATCTATATTAATAGAAATAGCCACGATTTTGATAAAAACTTATCCGATTTTTCACATTCCGGAAAATATATTTTTCATAATACTTGTAACGGCACCTGAATACGACGGTGTACCAGTGTAATTTGAACTTTGAATGCTAGAAAAAGTGCTACACTTTGTTTTTTTTTTTTGCATATATCTCTATAGAACACTTTATACTTTCGATTTGTAAATGTATCTTTAAGATCCCGTTTCTTTATGTTAAAAATATAAGATCTTTTTCCCAAATAGGGAACCAAAAATTCAATATGGTGTATTTAAAAAAGTCGATTTATGTTTTTATTGATTTAAATTCGGAAATTTTGAATATAATTATAGGATATGTTAATGATCTTGTAAGGATCATAAAAAATTTTCTTTTTTAACATAAAACTTTAATCCATGAGATTTACTTATACATTTGGTAACTTTTGAGCATAAATTGGTTTCGATAGATACGATATTTATCCATTTCGGAACAATTTACGAATTCTAGAATTAATTGATTAGATGATCTTTTTGCATAATTTGATCTTAATAGAATATTTTTAACTTCATCAGATCAAGTTTTTTTTTTTGTAAATCATATTTTTGAGCATATTTTAGAATTTTTTAGAACAACAGGACATTTTTTCCGTTTTGCTCTTGATTTCTAGTTTGTTTTTTTTTTTTCAAAAATAACAATTTTCCAAAAATTTTTTTTTATATTTTCTGGTGTTTGAGACACCGGTTTTGGAGATTCAGTCCAATTTTGGAAATTTGAATTTTCTATTTTAAGACTTCGGCATAATTAATCTTTTTTTCCCTTTTTGTAAGCAGTTTAAATAAATTTCACAAAACTTACTCCAACTACACTAATAAATACGTTCTAATACGAAATTTTAAAGAAAAACCTTATTTTTTAAATTTTAAGAGCATATTTTTCGTTTTAAGAACATAAAATGGACCAAAAAGGTGTTAAATTTATTTTGCCATATCTAATAAATCTTGTCACATTGATTTGTGTATGTCAAACTAAATTTTAAGTGTTTTTTGTAATTTTTCTTTTTTATTAGAATATATACACTTGTAGCTTATTTTATTTTTCTAATTTCAGCAATGCAAATTTAACACATACACTGGAACAAATTAACAAAAAAAGCTTGGTTAATTTAACAAAAATGGATTTTAGCATAGTGTTCAAGCATTTTTGTTTTTATTATGATATCAGTTCAATACTAAGAACATTTTACAAGGAAATGCCTTTATAAAAACATATATATTGCTAAATATGCATTGATTCGCCAATATATTTGGGTAGCCTTCGTGAACAAACATGTATTTGTATAAACTTCCGAGCCCTAATAATAAATAAAATTGTCTCTCAGTATATTTCCACATTATATATAAGGAAATAAACAGTAAAAACAATAACTAAATAAATGTGTCATTATCATTAACCTGCAGCAAATAAATGTGCAATTAATATATATTTACTAACAAGCACATGCACATAATTACCTACCTACAAACGTTTGAATTGTTATAAAAGTATTTGTACTCTAACACGTTGATCTTTAGATAGTAGTGGTCAGTCAAATAATGATTTCAATAATTGCTTCATTCATTATTTCCGTAATGCGTTGCATTTAGATAACATTAAAATGAAGTGCATACGACGATTGTAATAGCAACACACAAACAGAAATTAAAATTGAAAAAAAAAAAACAAAAAACAAAAAACAAATGTGCAAATGTTAGCAATTGTAAATGTTAATGCTTATCAACAACTTGCCACTTGCGGTTTACAATTTGTGTTCACTAGTTTTTATTTTAATTTGCATACAATACAAATTGTACCCTACACTAAATAATAGCACACTGTCATAAGAGTCAGTATATACGTGACATTTGTAAATGATGCCCACGTGCGGACTCAAATTCAAAACCAAAAAACTATCGAATAATGATTCAGGACTAAGAAAAATAGACTGTATAAAGATCAGAACTTGCAAATGTAATCAAAAATGGAACCTTAACAGAAAATTAAGATGCTTCAAAAAGAAACACAATGAATCTGAAATCAAAAAAAGTTAAAATTATATTCTTCTTAGTTTAAACAAGCTTAAGATCATTTATTTATTAATTATTTATTTCCAATATTTCGTCTCCACATTCTGTGACTTCTTCAGGGAACAAATATTACAATTTGAAAAACTAGTTTTAATAATTAAAAACTTATATACATATAATAAATTTTTTAAAAAAGGCGGAAAATCAAAAAGATTTTCTGTCAATAGGAAAAAAAAAAAATATTTTTGATTTCCCGTATAAAAGATGTAGATGTACTTCTCCAAAAAATGTACCCATAAAATATTATCAATTGGCAAAAGGCCAACAATTGAAAAATTAAATACGTTAAAACTTTTTTAACTTTAAATTGGGCTTAAAAAAAAAATTAAACCGTTTTCTGTGAGGATTTATTATGATTAATTTTATATAGTGCGGCAATTTGAAAGATTGTGAAATCAACATTTTTGGGCCAACAAGCCATTTACGTAAACTTTAAATGGAATTCGATTTTTCAACCAAGTTTTTTACTAAATTAGTGAAATCAATTTAATAAGAACAATTAGAAAAAATTACTAAATATTAGGGAAATTTTTGGAAAATAAAAATCAAAATAGAACTGCTGAAATCATTATTACAATTATTAAATTTTTTTAGGATTAGTTCATAATTTCATAATAAAATTTCATTAAATCAATAAAAATTTGTAGATTTTTCTTCAATCAAAATTTTAACTTGTAATATTCAAAGAAAATTTGTTTATTATAATTTTGTGATTATTTTCCTATATAGCAGGAGTGGCAATACTTTTTTAGTTGTTTGCTATAAAAACACAAAAATTACGTCATCTTCATATTAAGTTTTTTAAATCGAGTTTTATTATATTGTTTTTCACTTTTGCCCAATTTTCTGTCACCTTTTCACTTCGGCTGTTATGAGATTTTGTTTTCATTAAAACAATTTGAACTTCTTTGAATCCAATATGTCCAAAAATTGTACAAAATCGTACTGGTGTTTTAAAAATGCACTAGAATCAATAATACAAAATAATGAATTTATTTTTAGATTTCTAAGTAATCTCTGAAACACAATTGATATTTTTTAACGTACAATTAATTATTTCTGATATACAATTGCAACTTCCTTAAAAACAATTGATCATTTTTGAAATGCATTTAGTAAATTCTGCAATACAATTGTTAAATTTAAAATACAATTGATGATTTCTAAAAAAAAATAAAAAATTTATTAATACTTGCTGAAATAAAGGGTATTTTTTATAGATGTATAGAACTTTGGAATAGAATAAAACAAAGATGAATTTTTTAAATAGACATGAAATTTACTTTATTCGAAAGATAATCTTCTGGCATTATAATTTAAATATGACTTCTGGCATATGACCGCCACAGCTGGCTAGGACATAGTCTAATCTGGAGGTCGATGACTTTCGATGACTTTTTCCAACATTTGTGACCGTATATTGGCAACAACAGGGCAAATGTTGTCCTCCAATTTTTCAATCGTTTCGGTCTTATCGGCGTAGACTAGCGACTTTACATATCCCCACAGAAAATAGTTCAGCGGCATTAAATCGCACGATCTTGGAGGCCAATTCACGGGTCCGAAACGTAAAACAATGCGGTTATCAAACGTTTCCTTCAATAAATCAATTGTGGCACGAGCCGTGTGACATTTTGAGCAGTCTTGTTGAAACCACAGCTGCTGCGCATCATGGTTGTACAATTTATGAACGAAAAAGTCAGTAATCATGCCTCTCTAGCGGTCACCATTGACTGTTACGTTCTGACCAGCATCGTTTTTAATGAAGTACGGGCCATTAACTCCACGAGCCCATAAAGCACACCATACAGTCAGTTTTTCTGGATGTAACGGTGTCTCAACATACACTTGAGGATTATCATCACTAAAAATACGGCAGTTTAGTTTATTGACGTATCCATTTAACCAAAAGTGAGCTTTATCGTTTCTTATAATTTGTTTTTGGTTCTCGTGAGTACTATCGTTTAATAATTAGTCGAGCTAATCAAATTTTAACACAATGGAAAGAGTCCTTTAAGAGGAGTTATATTAGTAAGATAAAAGCTATTTCATCAAAGCGTTTTTTTATGCAAAATTGGCGATTTGTTTAAGATTTTATATGGTACCATAGCTTTCCAGGTTGACCCCAAAGCCCCAGCTTTTAATATGATATGTAAAAATATTTCAAAAGTATGCTTCTAACTTTTCAGCTAAACATTTTATTCTTACAGCCGCAGGTTGCTGAAAAAATTTATCATATGGAGAAAATCTGACAATAAGACACAAACAATAATACAATTTTAATGGAAAATATCTGATGACGCCTGTCCATAAAAAAGCAGAAACTAATCTAGTCTGATTTAAAAATTAATAGTGTTTATAATTTTAAGAGAAAATCGTCTATTTTTCTTCTTAACCTCAACATTTCTAAATTAAATTTGTCAAATGCATACTAATTAAAAATAAATTACGACTTGGTATAAGATTTTAAAATAACACTGTATTAAAATGCATTATAAAATTTGCCATGTGGCGGTGTCTCAACTTAAAACACTAAACGTAAAAACCATACGTCAATCTGGTAACATTGTGAAATAGAGACGGAGGAGATTAGAAAAATAAACAAAAATCTAAAAATAGAATATTTGTGTTTGTTAGTGTTGTCACTTCTGAGTTAATATACAATAACAGAAAAGCTAATAGAAAAGAAACCTGCAAATTAGCTGCATTACATTCGATTCCATACTTGGGAGTGATCGCTAAACGGTCATTACTTGGCATTGTTAAGTTAGTAATGTAAAGTTTGATTCTTACAGCTGCAGGTTGCTGAAAAAAAAATTATTATATAGAGACAATCTGACAATTATAAGACACAAATAATAATACACAATTTAAATGGAAAATCACTGATGACGCCTGCTTATAAAAAGGCAGAAACTAGTCTAGTCTGATTTAAAAATTAATAGTGTTTATAATTTTTAGAGAAAAACGTGTATTCTTCTTCATAACCTCAACATTTCTAAAAAAAAAATAAAAAAAAAATTTTACATTTGCAAACGTTTTCCAAACAAAAGCCTTCGTTTTGTTACATATTTGTCACAAATGTGGGTTTTTGTTAGAAAAATTTCTTCCAAGATAAACATTTTTGATAGTTAGATTTTTACAAGAAGATTTTTTTCACATATAGTTTTCAAAGGTTTTCACATATAATACTTTTCAAAAGTTGGACTATAGGTTCATCTCGGAATGTTATGCTGCCATATAAAATTTTTCACAAATCGCGTATTTCATATGAGGCACATTATTTAAATAATTGTGTTCTTCATGAAACCCCTCTTCTTAAGAGGCTCATTCCACTACATGACCACTTGTTAAGGCGATAAAATTACTACAAATATATGAGCTAAAGTGACACTTTGAATTATTACAAATTTGATTTCGCTATTTGAGCTTAAAGAAAAATTATTAAAGGCAAGAATATAAAACAGAAATGATAAATTCGTATCAGAACGACTAAAAAGAATAGTAAGATAATCTAAATAAGTTACTGGAATCTAATGAGCAATTATTATATACGAAATTTACAACCATTTGATGCTGATGTCAAAAAACAAGAGGATTTCTTAACAATGAACTTGACAGAGGTGCTCAAATAACACAATTTTTTTCCTTTTACAAATGAAATTGATAAAGCAAAGGTATTTAACCCTGAAGTACTATCGTCTGGGTAGAATCCACACATAAGGCTGAATTTTTGGTTTTTTCAAGAGAGATTTACATTAACAAAATATTATTTAAAATAAATGAATTGCCAAATTTATAAAATAAATTTTTTTTTCTGTATTTCGGAGTTCATTATTGAAAAAAAAAAAATTATATTTACATAATTGAATTTAACTGATATGAATGATAAATACTAATAAGTAGGGGTGGATTACACCCAACGATAGTAATGGCGTAAGTTTAATAACGATAGTACTGCTGGGTTAATAGTTATTCGTTTATTACAATTGAAAGCTTACAGAGCAATATACCATATTATCCAGTTAATAATATTAATAACTTGGGAACCATAACACCGGTAACAACAAGATTTAATCTTATAAATGAGTGGAAAATATTTTTCTTAAATGAAATACACTTCAAAAATGATTTTATACAGGAAATGTAAAATGTCTAAAATTATATCCTCGTTATTTAACAGTATGATTGACTGTGGTAAATACGCAGATGTTTTGCCAAAGCGTGAAGCGTCTATGATAGTAAATATGTATCTCAGTGTTGCCAGTTCTTGACAAGGTATTGGAAAAAATTATAAAAAAAACAACAAATTATTATTTGGCTGAATTTCAGTTTATGGGGGACACCCCTAGAGAAAAAATCTGAATATGCCATCCCCTTCAGAATGTTCCCAGGAGTACGAAAATCATAATGAATAAGGGGGCTCACGCCCCCTATGGGCGTGGCAGTCGAAAAACGACCCGGCCCACCTACGTAGACAATATGGGTATCAAATGAAAGCTAATGTCTTCACGATTCCAAAAATAGCCATAGTTGCCAGATCGGGCGGTTTTTGCAGCCGATACGGCCATTTTTGTTAAATAGGGGCGGGGGTGAAAAACGACCCATGCCACCTACTTAGGCAATATTGGTATCAAATGAAAGGAAATGTCTTCACGATTCCAAAAATACCCGTAGTTGCCAGATCGTCCAGAATTTGAGGAAGATATGTTAATTTTTATAAAATGGGGGAAGGACTTTTTTTTGTTCATTTCTTTTTAGCTCGGCCAGAGGCCGAGCACTCAAGATCCCCGCCGTCTAGAATTAAGACATACTGGAGTTAAAAACCCCTAAGCCCGGCCGTGGGCCGGTCACGCAGAAAAACTTTACTAAGCGAAGCCAGTATAACAAATTTTCATTAACCAATCAGAAGCTTTCAAGAGTTTTCCTCGTTTCTAAATTTTGTACTTATCCTCATTTATGATTTGACTCTTGACACGAGAACATCACTAAATATGGATTGCGTTACTGCCTTTGACATTCACGACTGGGGTCGTGAATTGGACGATAAGCCGCCGATTTTATTGAAAAAACTTATGCAAGATGAGGATGAAGACGACTAGATGCAGATGGCATCTTGGCCGTGAGAAGCGTGGAAACTCACAACTTTACGTGAGTTCTCATGCTTCTCCAAGGGGATTGATTTACTATGACCTCCAGGCGGTAATCCCTGGGTAACGCTAACAATAGTAATCTTTTCGCACAAAATGCTCATTTTTGTTTGATTTTAACAAAATATAAGCAAAAAAAAAGGAAAAAAAAAATTTCCCCCACCCCAAATTTTGCCAAAATGGCCATATCGGCTACAAAAATCGCCCGATCTGGCAACTACGGCTATTTTTGGAATCGTGAAGACATTAGCTTTCATTTGATACCCATATTGTCTACGTAGGTGGGCCGGGTCGTTTTTCGACTGCCACGCCAATAAGGGGCGTGAGCCCCCTTATTCATTATGATTTTCGCACTCCTGGGGTCATTTAAGGGGGCGTGGCATTTTTTTTTTTTTTCCAGGGGTGTCCCCCATAAACTGAAATTTTGCCATTTGTGGTTTGTCTGAAGCATTTAATTTAGTCGATAACGAATTATTTGTTAAAAAATCTGAAACTTATTGGTGTGTCAAACAACTCAGTTGTATTGTTAATGCCTAAAGTTCCTTTCTATCGGTAAAATGTGGAGGTCCTCAGGGTAGTGTGCTCGGTCCACTTTTGTTCACAATATTTATTAATTATATACAGAATACTACATTCAATGCGAAAATTGTTATGTTTGATGATGGCATTTGTTTGTTATACCGATATAAGCACCGGCTTGTACCACATGAATATGAATATGAATATGATGCTGCAATGTTGTCTGAGTATGTTAGGCTTATTTTAAACACTGATAAAACAGAGTTTTTAAGGTTTAAACCGTGTGTTGTAAGAGTCATAAATTTAAGTAGCATTATGCAATGGGATTGTCATATTGATTCAATAAAATCTAAAATATTATCGGCTGTTGGAGTTTTATACACACAGAAAACAGTTTTGTAGTTACAACCGAATTTTTTGCCAACCGAAATTTTGTGGTGGAACCATATCAATATTATTAAATTTTAATACTATTGTAACAACCGACATTTATTTACAAATTTCGAATTTTTATTGTAACAATTGAATATTTTATATATATGGACTATAATATTCTATAAATAGATTCACTTTACCTCTAGCCCACACCCAATCTGAATTTGTGTTTTCAATTTTCTGCCTTGAATATATTTTTTTTATTTCAAGTTTAAATATGAATGTCTAAAAATAGATTTGTATGTACAACAGAAATTGGGTTGCTAATCTTAATATTTTATTAGAGTTATTAAAACTATATAATATTTTAGAATTGGTAACGAAAGCTAATATTTTAGATAGAGTGATTGCTTTTTTGGAGGCGAAACTAATATTTGATTTTAACTGCAACTATTTTATTCAAGGGATAAAATCTCGGAAAAGTGGTTGGTTGTTGGTATTAAAGGTAATGTATAAGATAATATTTTTTCTATATTGATAAGGAAAACCAATAGTTTGAATGATGTGACTGTGGTTTGGTTAATTTTATATAATTTCTGTTTATAATATAGTTTAATAATTCTAATGATGAATTTTAAGTCATTACAACTAAAATTATTGAATAATGATTAAATTTTATTGATTGCAATGGAATTCCAACCAATTTATTCTCTGTGTGTATAAATATAAGAGCAAGTTAAATTGTAAAACAAAGTTGTTAGTTTTCCAAAGTTTAAATCATAGCCATTTGTAGTACGTACAATATATGGATGCAGAAATAGTACGTCATTAAAATCACTTCCAGCCACACAAAATAAACCGTTATAGCTATCCTATGGGGAATGGGAACGGTTCTGCGTGCGCCACAGGATCGGTCCCTTCGTGCCAGAGACTGGTCCTCTGCTAAACCCTAAACTATGTAAACAACTGGCAACTTTAACATTGGCTTGTCATAGGAGGGGGTCATTTTTCCTGCTTTAAACCACATAGTGGCATGCCACAGGACTAACCAAATATGGGCATACCACAAGACTGTCGCAAAACGGACATGTCGCATAAAGTAAATGAAAACTAAACAGCTTGCAATGGGTAAAATTCTGGCCAACTGGCTTTTCCGTGTTAATAAGCATTCTGGTTAAGTGGTATGTCCTCCCTTTACCAGTCACATTATTGGTAATTTTAGGTCAATTGACACTGCTTAACCCACTTCAGTATTAAATTATACCAGTCCTGTGGTAAGGCCTTCTTTAACAAGTCACTTTTAGGTCAATTGACTCCTCATTCGCCATAGGGTAGTTTTTAATTTGCCCATAAAATATCACACCTTGGATATTTTCAGATATAATGCAGTAAATATTCTTCCTGTAAGGGGATTATACAAAATGTAACTTATGAAATTAGTTTTTAAATCGGCACAATTACAACATAACATTCAAATCACTCACAACAACAAGGTGTCGTCCTGAGTTAACGGCAGATCGTATGCGTTTTGCTGGTCCTAATGAATTTAATCATTTATCAAGTACGTTAAAAGATATTTTAATTTTTTTATCATTCAAAAAAGAACTAAAGCTATTTTTACTAAACAACCTCGAAACACTTCTTTCGTATATACTGTGCATTACTTACTAAAAATATATTTTTATGCATTACTTACTAAAAATATATTTATATTATATAAATAGTGATATTTATTTAAAAATGTTAATAATGTGTATAAATAACGTAAAAATAATGTATTTATTTTATATAAATAGTGTAATGTAAATACTGTAATATAAATAATGTAGTTGCCTATTAGCCTCTCTAATACCAATATTTGGTGATGAGGCTCTAAATAAAAATTGTATAAATTTTTAATGAAACTAAAGAATATAACTTAAAAAAATTGGCTTAAACCGTAAAAATTTGAAAAAACCAAAAAAATCATTAAATAACGAGTTTACTCTACAGTACCTCAAATAAGAATACAATGGCAATCGACAGAAAGGAGTCATCTGGATAAAACTGCATTTACATGCGAAAGGAGTTAAATGTAAAATACTGCATTTACATAAGCCAAATTTTAAAATCATTTTGTGGAAAACTGTTCCATAGATAGAAAAATAAAGTACGTCATTGGAATCAGCGTGCCAGAAATATATAGAATTGGTGGTTATAGCTTTATTACACTCAGGGAACATCTTCTGTAATTATTTGTAGTTGTTTAAGTTGTAATACGTTATATTTATTTTTAAATAGAAGAAATTTAATTTTTGACTACATACATATGTAGTTCATTTAAAAAACCAAACCACATCAAATTACTGAATAATGATTTTACATTCATTTTGTGCAATTGTTTTTTTTTTTTATTTAAAAAAAGAAAACAAAGAATGGTCTGTTTATTTTTTACTACATATGTGGTTCATTTTTACTACAATTGTGGTTTATTTTTTAAGCAGTAAAGAAAGAAATGACAATGTTAGTATTCTAAGTGTAATTTTTAAAAGTTATGGTTTTGTCTTCCTGTGTTATTAGTTCGATGTCTAAGCATTTAATCTCTTGGCCAGAAAATCCCTATAATGCAGTGGTTAAAAATAGGACTACTCGTATATATCACTTTCGATGTAGTCATCATCAACATATCTAACGCCTTTGAAAATGTTCAGTGTTTTTTGCGAAACTGGTAAACCAAGCACCTAAAAAGTTACCCTATACCTACACGGGAGGTATCCCGGCCATAACTCGCCGATTTTTATTAGCATGGATATATTGTAAATGAGCGAAAATAAAGAGACATTTGTTTTATTTTAGCTGCACAATCTCACGCTTAAGGCTAAATAAGGTTAAATATTCATTGGTTTTTATAAGAAAACCTGTATTTAATTTACTAAAACTAGATTTATTTAAACGCAGGGTTAACGTACTCAAGAAAACGAAAATTTTGCAACCCATATTGCCTGTATAGTGGACCCAGAGTTGCCATATTTGGAATCATTTGAAATATAGAGAAAAAACCTTCTTCGGGAGAAGTCGCATAAAAACCGAACGGTTTCGATTATCGGAGAAAGCGCAGACACCCCCTCGATAAAATTAAATAGGCATTTGTATGCATTATTTTTAGCTTAATACAACTAAAATTTTTTAACAAAACGCCAGATTTAATGCAGTGGTCGGCAGAAAGAGAGAATATGAATGTATTGGTGTTGTACACTTTAAGAAATAAGTTTTTTTTTCTTTACTAATCTATACTAATATTAGAAAGAGGTAATACTATTATTGTTTGTAGGAGGTAATCTCCGAAACTTCTCATCCGATTTAGAAAAGTTGTTTATTAATATTTAGACTGATTGAATGAATGAATGAATAAATGAATGAATGATTGAATAATTGAATAAATAAATGAATGAATGAATTACTCTTCATATACAAAATATATTGAATAAATGAATAAATAAATAATTAGAAAAAAATAATAAGTAATGAAATAAATTATCGATAAGTCGATATTTGTATTCATTGAATTAAAAAAATTAAATAATTCATGTTCTTTTTTTTTCTCTATTAAAAAAAGTAAAATTAGTTCAAAATAAAAATTACAAATATTAATCATAAAAAACATATTTCATTTTGTGTACTTAAATTATTTGTTCTTAAAAAGTATTCCATTAGATATCACCATAGTTTTATTTGGTTGCTATATTGCCTTGTTAGGATTATGATTATTAATAAACATTATTTTTGTTAACAAAATAAATGAATGAATAAATAAATAAAAAAAATAAATTCAATAATTTCAATTCTCTAAAATTTTAAGAGTGTACTTTATTTCTTCAACAAAGCGGCATAGACCTACTTGGTTGATAGCGAACATACGACTAAAAGAATAATAGTATTTCTTGTGCTCTTAGCTGTGAGTTTTGTTGATATTCGTGTTGTGTACGTGTAAATAGCCGATTGTGTTCGGTTCCTGAGTGCTATGAGTGCCGATCACTGATTTAATGTTACACAAATGTAAATGTAAGTTTCCATTTTCATTACACAATTAAAGGTCGAAAAAAACATAATTTTTATTTTTAATAAAAATTAAATCAAACTTGTATAAAAGACAAAGTACAGTCTAGTTTACTCACACTGTTTTTGTTAATAGGCAAAACAAAAAAAAAAAAAAAGGAGGAAAACAACAAAAAACGTGTATTGAATATGCAACAAAGGTGGACCTTGCACATAACAAACAAGTTTTCAATTTATTTTTTGATCAATGGTGATAATCTTTAACTTTGAGCTCATATATTAGTTCTCATGTAGTGAGTAAACTAGTTTATATGAATGTTTGATGTTTGGCATGGTATTGTTACCTCTTTCAAAACATGTTCTGATGATCGGAACCAAGAAAATTACCCAAATTGATCTATCAACACATTCCTTAAAGGGTCAATTAATAAATTTAAAAACAAAAAAAACTGTATAGATTATTTGTTATGACAATATCCTAATAAAGAAATATAGACTATGGCCTCGAATTTTCGATAATTTTCATTTTTATTGCAAAAGTAATTCTTTTAATAACAAAAATACTTTAAAGTCTATGGGCAAAATTTGTACACCAGTGGAAATGCCTTCAAGAAACCTTTCATTTGATACCAAATTTGCCTAAGTTACGAAATTAACCGAAAATCGCCAAATGCGGCGATTGATGGCCCATCTTAGTAACGCTTAAACATAAGATTGGGCAGCTAAAAATAAAAACACAGGTCCAGTACAACATTTTCGAAGTACAATAAGATCTGCCGGTCCGGGTCGGGATACATCCGTTCTTAGTTTTTCAATTTAGTATATGTGTTCAAATCAATCAATCAATAAAAGGCTATTAAGAATAGTATTAAACTGTCGGCATATACTAACAACAATATTTTTTAACTTTTTTATTCTCTCTTAATTAGAGAATTTATAGGAAAATAATGTACATCATGAAAAGCTTATATCGTCACCTAAAATGCAAAAGGAACTAACTAATTTTTTTTTTTTTTTTTACAGGGGAAGTAAAAAACGTTTACAAATA